>SJYT01055716.1:400099-472079 GCA_006410635.1 Cephalophus harveyi | reverse complement strand
TGCCATAAGGGTGGTGTCATCTGCATATCTGAGGTTATTGATATTTCTCCCGGCAATCTTGATTCCAGCTTGTGTTTCTTCCAGTCCAGCGTTTCTCATGATGTACTCTGCATAGAAGTTAAATTGCTTAAGCAGAGTGACAATATACAGCCTTGACATACTCCTTTTCCTATTTGGAACCAGTCTGTTGTTCCATGTCCAGTTCTAACTGTTGCTTCCTGACCTGCATACAGATTTCTCAAGAGGCAGGTTAGGTGGTCTTGTATTTCCATCTCTTTCAGAATTTTCCACAGTTTATTGTGATCCACACAGTCAAAGGCTTTGGCATAGTCAATAAAGCAGAAATAGATGTTTTTCTGGAACTCTCTTGTTTTTCCCATGATTCAGCGGATGTTGGCAATTTGATCTGTGGTTCCTCTGCCTTTTCTAAAGCCAGCTTGAACATCAGGGAGTTCACGATTCATGTATTGCTGAAGCCTGGCTTGGAGAATTTTGAGCATTACTTTACTAGCATATGAGATGAGTGCAATTGTGTGGTAGTTTGAGCATTCTTTGGCATTGCCTTTCTTTGGAATTGGAATGAAAACTGACCTTTTCCAGTCCTGTGGCCACTGCTGAGTTTTCCAAATTTGCTGGCATATTGAGTGCAGCACTTATACAGGATGATAATTTCTAGGTCCATCCTGGTTTGGGGTTCTGATTCTGATCATGATAGATGACAAGCCATTCAGCAAATACGTCCTCCAGAGAGTAACTTTTCTTTTCTATAGAACTGATTTTTTTGCTTTTGATATAATCTACTGCTTATTGATAAATTCATTCATAGTATAGCAAGATGTTGCTAATGCCAGTCACAGGATGGGCTCTGGGAGAAGATGCCGTGCATGGAACTCTTCTGTAGTTGCCGTGACACACTAGTCAGGTTGTTTGTTAAACTCAAGGGGAAGTGGTGCTTGCCGTGGGTGAAGGCCCCTCCCAGCAGGGAAATGGCCAGGAATACATGGGGTCCCAGAAAGAGCCCTGCTCCTGACCTTGCGCAGGGCCTCAGGGCAGACATGCAGAGTTCTCCTAGCATCTGGATACATGGATAGTATTTAAGTTTGTTTAGACTAGCTGGGTGATTCTAACTTTAGGGCCTCTTAAATTAGAAATTTCATGTCTCAACCAAGTTCTGGGTCTTTTCGTTTATCTCTTCTAGCACTGCTAAATACATTTTGAAGGTGATATCTTCTTTTGCAAGTTTTAATTCAGAATACAATTAACTTTAAAAGGATGTCATTTGACATGATCTAGCAGATAGCTTTCTTCTTTATTTTCAAGGAATTGAAATGTACAAATGGAATATTGGAAGGAATATCAAAAAATGCCAGCCTGTTTTAACTAAACCTGCTGAGAGCTGAACCATTCCTGACAAGTAGGGATGTCAAAGATTGCAGAATTGGACTTTTAAAATTCAGAAGGCTGATGTTTGTGTGGCCTTTTATTTATAGCTTGGATGGGCCTCCCAGGTGGCACTAGTGGTAAAGAACTCACCCGCCAATGAGGACAAATAAGAAATGCAAGATTTGGTCCCTGGGTTGGGAAGATCCCCTAGAGAAGGGCATGGCAACCCACTCCAGTATTCTTGCCTGGAGAATCCCACGGACAGAGGAGCCTGGCGGGCTACAGCCCATAGCGTTGCCAAGAGTCAGACATGATTGAAGCGACTTGGCATGCACACAGCCAGTAGATGACATCAAGGCAAACCTTGTATCCTTTTGCTGGTAGAGCTGATACTGAGCACACAGGGCAGGACCTTACTGTCCATATGCTGTACATCATCCAGACATTAAGAAGGACTCAGCTGATACAGAGCTTCCCTGGTAGCTCAGCTGGTAGCTCACCTGCAATGCAGGAGACCCCGGTTCGATTCCTGGGTTGAGGAGATCTGCTGGAGAAGTGATAGGCTCCCCAGTCCAGTATTCTTGGGCTTCCCTTGTGGCTCAGCTGGTAAAGAATCCACCTGCAATGTGGAAGACCTGGGTTAAGTCCCTGGGTTGGGAAGATCCCCTGGAGGAGGGCATGGCAACCCACTCCAGTGTTCTTGCCTGGAGAATCCCCATGGACAGAGGAGCCTGGTGGGCTACAGTCCATGGGGTCACCAAGAGTCTGACATGACTGAGGGACTAAGCACCGCACAGCTGATACAGCATTGGTGTAGTTACCATTCACAGCCAGTGAATGTGAAGCTGGACTACTTCCTAACTCGCTAGTAGGGTCAGTTGGGTATCTTGGGTTTAGCAATCAGATTTGGTAATAATTTTTCTTCCTTTACCTGGGGTTTACTTGAATAAGCACAAATTGGAGAAAGCCTGCCCGTGGTCATTTGAAAGTCGGTTAGTTCTATTTCTCAGTACTATCTAAAAATCAAAGTGAAGTAGGCCTTTGTTAATTGTGCAGCTCATGGTGCTTCTTGCAGCTCGAATGATATTGTCCCTGCTGGCCAGCACTGCGCTGAGACCAACAGCCTTTCCTGTACACCTTCTGGGGCTGAATCTTTGCTACTCCCATCTCTGTCTTATCGAAAATCTAGCCAGGCTGAGACACATTCTCTGGCTCGTGACTGTGTGGATATTTTGCAGGTCTTCTCAGAACAGGAGGCAATATTGCCTTTAGAATATTTAAGAGTGGCGTTTTATGAATGACTGAGTCTTACATCCAAACAGCTGCTGAGTTCCTCTCTCCAAGGACAGAATGAGCATCGTGTTGACAGTCCATGGAGTCTGGGCATTTGGGGAACCCCCGTCTTTTCGGGCCTGTGTCCTCCCTCTGTGACATGCCTTTGCCAGCTCTGTGTATTTTCTTGCCCCTCGTGTGAAGCTGTCTCTCTTGCCCTTAGCTATGGCTGTTCTCATCCTGTGTTCCAACCCTGCCAATACCATTCCGTTTCAGAGCTTCTGCTGTCCTCTCTAGGGAGAAATGCATTACTTTTTCTCACTGGGCCTCAATCCCAGCGTCTGCAGGTTCGCTCCTCCCGTGTGCCGCCACTCCTGTTCAAACGTGCGTATGTGCTCAGGCGCTGGGGCGTGTCTGACTCTGTGACCCCAGGGACTGGAGCCACCAGGCTCCTCTAGCCCACCAGGCTCCTCTAGCCCACCAGGCTCCTCTGTAGCCCACCAGGCTCCTCTGTCCATGGGACTTTCCAGACAAGAATACTGGAGTGGGTTGCCATTTCCATCCCCAGGGAATCTTCCTGATTCAGGGATCGAACTTGGGTCTCCTGCATTAGCAGGTGGATTCTTTACCACTGAGCCACCTGGGAAGCCCCTTGTTCAGGTACCACATTCTATAATGTTGAGCCCTCTGTCACCTCTGCTAACCATTTATTTTATTTTTTCCATGACTGTTTATTCCCTTAATTCAAGCCCTTCTTATTTCTGGGATTGTTTTGGAATACTGTTTGTTCAGTGAGGGCATGGATAAGACGCACCTGGAGAACAGGTGAAATGCAGGTTGCTGAGCCCAAACACATGAGATCTTGATTCAGTACAAAGATGAGGGTGTTTTTACTAGGTTCCCAGGTCAACTCAATGCTGGGCATTTCTGGTCCATATTTAAGCAGTGCCCTTCTAGAGGAAATGGTGATGGTTACTGGCTTAGACGCTCTTCTCTATGATGAATGCACCTTGCTTACCTCTGTGCTTGGGCTCTTATACCATTGAGATTGGTTTCTAATTGTTCGTGATGCGGATATAAAATCTGCTACTTGATGTGAACATTACAGACTTGTTCACAGCTTGTCTCACTTGCTGGTGTTATTTGCTAATCAGGGGAACTACCAGGACTTCCCTTATAGCTCAGTTGGTGAAGAATCTGCCTGCAGTGCAGGAGACCCGAGTTTGATTCCGTGTCAGGAAGATCCACTGGAGAAGGGATAGGCTACCCACTCCAGTATTCTTGGGCTTCCCTTGTGGCTCAGCTGGTAAAGAATCTGCCTGCAATGCAGGAGACCTAAGTTCGATCTCTGGATCGGGACGATCCCCTGGAGAAGGGAAAGGCTACCCACTCCAGTATTCTGGCCTGGAGAATTCCATGGACTGTATAGTCCATGGGGTCACATCGTGTCCCATGGGACACGACTGAGCAACTTTCACTTTTAGCAAAACAGATGTGACTTGACTTGAAAGAAAATGTTTTAAAATGAAGGAAGCTAACACAGAATGACTAAAATAAACCAGGCTAAGAAATAGTCAGAAATCATATTGATAGGACTTGGTGGTCTGGGCTGGACAGGCAAAGATATCAGGAATGATTTCCCTGAAATAAAGGAAGAATAGAGTCTGTACATTTCAAATCACACCACTCTTGAGCAATATTAACTCAGAGTAAATGAACAGTGAATGTAGTCACGTTAAGCTTTTAAATTACAATAATAAAGAAATATTCAGGTGCTCAGGAGAAAAAAAAATATCTACAGGTGGAAAAATAAAGGTGGTTCTAGAATACTCTCTGACTGCATAAATCTGTGAAATGTAGTCTGAAATATTCTGAGAAAAAGAAAATATGAATCAAGAGTATTATATTCAACTAGAAATGAAGAAAACAGTCAGACATTCCTCCAAATGAAAATCTCAGGCAATAGAATAAACACCAGGAGTGTCTTCTACAAGAACAAAACAAGACTAATTACTGGCTAGATTCAGCCAAACAAATGATGGAGAAGTTTTGAAAAGAAAAAAAGAAAAATAAAGCAAAATAATGGAGCACTTAAGACCAGATTTCAAGTAAAGCAGTATATGTAAAAATTGGAAAAAGGTTGAATGTGACTCAAGAGTTTTCATTCTAGGCTAATCTTTCCTTCAAAGATAAAGGTACATGGAAAATTTAGGATTATAGTATCTATGGTTTCTTACTTTTGAAATAGAAAACCGTGTTTTGTAGTCAAAGAAGAAAATTAGAACGGAAATGTCAGGAAAGAAGTCATAGAAAAAGGATGGTTGGTGAGCTAAGGATGCATTTTCTTTTTGGATAAAAGAAAAATTAAGGTGTCCTGTAGAACGTGAGGGCTTCCCTGGTGGCTCAGCGGTAAAGAGTCCAGATTCAGCCAGTGCAGGAGATGCAGGCTCAGTCCCTGGGTCAGGCAGATCCTCTGGAGAAGGAAATAGGAACTCACTTCAGTACTCTTGCCTGGGAAATCCCATGGACAGAGAAGCCTGGTGGGCTACAGTCCATGGGGTCACAGAGTCAGACACCATTTAACAACAACAATAGAACATGAAGGGCTCTGAGAGGTGATGAAAAACCCTGTGTACAGAAAACTTGAAGAAGGTCCGTGAGGGTCCATCACTGCAGATGGTAACTGCAGCCATGAAATTAAAAGATGCTTGCTCATTGGAAGAAAAGCTATGACCAACCTAGCCAGCATGTTAAAAAGCAGAGACATTACTTTGCCAACAAAGGTTCGTATAGTCTAAGTCTTGGTTTTTGCAGTAGTCATGTATGGATGTGAGAGTTGGGCTATAAACAAAGCGGAGCACTGAAGAATTGATGCTTTTGAAGTGTGGTGTTGGAGAAGACTCTTGACAGTCCCTTGGACTGCAAGGAGATCCAACCAGTCCATTCTAAAGGAAACTAGTCATGAATATTCATTGGGAGGACTGATGCTGAAGCTGAAACTCTAATACTTTGGCCACCTGATGTGAAGAACTGACTCACTGGAAAAGACCCTGATACTGGGAAAGATTGAAGGCAGGAGGAGAAGGGAACGACAGAGGATGAGATGGTTGGATGGCATCACTGACTCGATGGACATGACTTTGAGTAAAATCTGGGAGTTGGTGATGGGCAGGGAAGCCTGGCATGCTGAAGTCCGTGGGGTCACAAAGAGTCAGACACGACTGAGCGACTGACCTGAACTGAACTAAGCCCCTCCTCATATTTTCTTGGGCTTCCTTTCCCTGGACCCTCAGCCATTTCCTCCATCCCAGATGCCACCTGGGCTGATAGATGCCTGGGCAAGACGATGCAATTTTTCCCACTGATGCTGATCAACTAGTGGCCAGGCCCTCCTGCCGCTTCTGGACGTGGATGAGACGTCACACTGCTTGCCTGGAATGTGGATTCTCAAGCAGATGCTAAACGATCTGGGAGATGCAACCTGGAAGTTCAGGGGAATGAACTTCCAGTAAGATGAACGTTGATGGACAAGAGGCACGATATGGAAAGGAACCATCTAATAAGCTTCCTTTCTCTTTTTTTCCCCCAGTGGCTATTCAGGAACCCGGTGCGTTCTTCACATAACCAAGCAGATGTCTCAGCATTCAGGGGTGGCCCACAGTGACCCTGCACCTGGCATTACCCCCCACCTTTCCTCCTCAAGCTTGTCCCTCACTCACACGTCCGGGGGTTGTACCCCTAATAATGCATCAGCTCTTAATTCTTGCTTCATGCTCAGCTTTCTAGGCAATCACACTAAGGAAGAATTCACCCAACCATGTAGAGTTGCCTGACTGTAAACAAAGGCAGGGAGAGATGATATAGGCTCAATAGACCAGATTAAGACTTTAATCTGAGTACAACAGTAATAATACAACAAAACTTCGTAAAAAGAGGAAATTATATGTATCAATAGATATTTTCAAAATCATTGATTAAGCTGGAAAAAAGAATAGACTATTGTCCATAGTACCTGAAGAATGGATTGGAGAGTAGTAGAAGGAAACGGCACCCCACTCCAGTGTTCTTGCCTGGAGAATCCCAGGGACGGGGGAGCCTCGTGGGCTGCCGTCTGAGGGGTCGCACAGAGTCGGACACGACTGAAACGACTTAGCAGCAGCAGCAGCAAGGGAAGAAACAGGATAGAACTTATTTTTTACAACATCTATGATTTTGCTGCACGACCTGCTGGTTATATAAAAACAAACAGGCAGTGTAGTGACATGTCATTCAATGAAATTGTATAATGAAGACTGGTCTGCGGTCAAGGCTGTTTCAGTCATAAACAAGATGGGTGTGGTGGCCTTGGCTGGCAGACAGGCAGTGGTGGTGTAGACTGAAGCACATGCCCTCAGCCGGGCTATACAGCTCCCAAGGAAGCAAAAATCAGTTAAGAGACAAAACAATTATTTTGATGTGTAAGGAACAGATAGGAGGAGAAGGGGACAACAGAAGACGAGATGGTTGGATGGAATCACTGACTCGATGGGCATGAGTCTGAATAAGCTCTGGGAGTTGGTGATGGACAGGGAGGCCTGGGCGTGCTACAGTCCATGGGGTCACAAAGAGTCAGACACAACGGAGCGACTGAACTGAACTATGATACATGCACCACATAAACAAATATGCTGTCTTTCATATTAAAATTTCATGGGCATGAGGACAATTACAGAAAAAGAAATAGATAGTCTCCTTGCCAGAGTGGTCATTTTAAAAAGTTTGAGAAACATTGCTGTTGGGTGTTTTCATGGAGAGAACAGAAGTAAATAGATTCAGTGTATGTTATGTTCTGAAGGTATGTTTGGGTGAGCTAAGGGGTCATATCAAAGAGTGTCTTAATTTTCTTGCAAGGGGGCAGTTGAAGCTGACAATCTTTTGACAGCATTTTCTGAGATGGGAAGAAGCTGAAGCTTTGGTGTCAAACTCCCTAGGTAAACAAAAGGGACTTTCTGTCCTCAAGAAGCTTATCTTGCAGAAAGAGATACAAACAATAAAACAAATAGTTACATTAAGTGTTAGATGGGGAAAAAAATAAAGCAATAAGAAGGAATGGCGGAGGGGAAGGTTTCCGTGTCCCTTCTAAGGGTAATGCGTGAGATCCATTGTGTATAATGATTCCCAAGAGGAAAAAAAAGCTGGAATTCTACTTTCCAGAACTCCAGGTTGGGGAAATAAATGACTTTGAATATTTTCAGCAGGGACTAGACCCCTTGAGTCTGGGTTTTATAAAGTTGCTAACCCCTGCTGGGAATCATCTCCCTGAGAAGGAAAGCTGAGCCACAGAAGGAGTCGCTAAATGGGTGGCATTCTGATGCCCACGTGGGGCTGGGGTCAAGCCAGCCAGAGGGAAGAGAAGGACACTCCTCAGTGCAGATGGGAGCCCAGACTCAGGAGCCCACGTGGCTTTTCCACAAGGACCATGGAGAAAATATCACCAATGATTCCATCCTCTTTTCCCTCTTTTCTTTTCCACATAGATTTTTAATACAGAACAGGCAATTTTTTTAAAATTGTCACTTGGTATTAACAATGCTTAAAATCCAGAAATCAGCAATACTTCCAAAATGAGTTCATGGAGAAAAAACAAAAAACAAAAAATGTTCCAGAAACTTCTGTAAGAGTAACGATCATCACCTAGCTCAACCCCACTTTTGACTTATTTCCCTGAATATAGTTTCTTCCAGAAGCTAATTATCCAGTTTTTCAGCTCCCTTTCTAAAGAGAGGAAGACAAGACTGCTGAGTAAAGGAAGGGCCTCAATATTCCCTGGGACTAAAGTACACAGGACTTAAGACCCCAGGTAGATCTTTTCAAATACCAAAATTTAAGTAACACATTTAATGCTGCCATGTCTAACAATTATCTCCCTTAATATTTATAAGGAATTTGCGACTACTTAAGTGTCACAGGCAAGCGTCAGTCTGTGAAAATCCTATGTTGAAAAGATTTTTTACAGTCACTCCAAATTCTCTCCCTCTTGGTGGAAGCTGGAAATCCCAATCTAATCCAGGTTTGCTCTGTATGTGCCCATTTATGTAAGGGGTTCCCCTGGGCTGAAAGGGAGCATTACGTCATTTGAGTGCTTGATAAAACTTAATGACTTTTCAGTTTAATGATAAAATACCTGTAGTGAATAGCAACAATGTAGGAAAATGCCAGTTTCCTGGTGTCACGGGTTCAATTGTGTTCCCTGCAAAACTGGCTCAGAATGTGAACTTACCTGGAAAGAGTCTTTGCCGATGTCACTGTGGTGTCCCGTGTGCTGCGCTCAGTCGAGTCCAGCTCTTTGCAGCCCCATAGTCTGTGGCCCACCAGCTGCTCTGGCCATGGGATTCTCCAGGCAAGGATGCTGGGGTGGGTTGCCATTCCCTTCTCCAGGGGATCTTCCTGACCCAGGGATCGAACCTGGGTCTCCTGCAGTGCAGGCAGATTCTACCACTGAGCCCCCTGGGAAGTCTTATACCAGACTCTTAATCCAACGTGACTGGCGTTCTTATAAGAAGAGGAGAAAGACACACACAGGAGAATGACATGTGTCAACTCAGCAGAGATTGGAGTGATGTGACAGAGCCAGGGAAGACCAGTGATGGACAGCCAGCACCGGAGGCTGGGGAGATACCAGGAAGGGTTTTATTCCGAGTCTCCAGGGAGCGTGGCCCTGCCAATACCTTGATTCCAGACTCCTGGGCTCCAGAACAGTGGGATGAGAAATTTCTGCTGCTTTAAGCCATTTAGAACGCAATATTCTCTTGTAGCTGCCCCAAGACACTAATTCACCTGGGTATACTTTTCCACTTTGCACCTGATGTTGCAGCCAAATTTTAAGTGCTAGCCTGCTCCCCTGACATTCCTCAAATGTCCTGAATGCAACGAACCAAATTAGTGTTTTAGTACTACTTTATGTCAGGCCCAATTAAAATGAAAAGTCTACTATTGAATACAATTTAATGTATGCCAAACCGCTTAAAATGGTATAACAACAACTTTGCTAATTATAGGAACATTACTGCTTGCTTTTTAATGTGTTTTGTTTTTAAACATGTTTTCTGAATAATTTTTGTACTTTAGGCTTAGTTCCCCAACCACAAAATAATCTGAATTATATGCTAATTAGTAAATATCACAGTTTAGTCCAAATTGATGCCATCCACTTCTGTCTTTATGGGAGACCCAATTTTGGTTTTCTTCCCTACTTTCTCTCTCCTGCCTTTGTTTCTGACCATGTAACTCTTTCATTCTTTCTCTTTCATATTTCACAAGATCAGTTTTGATTGAAAGTTGCCCCAGGGGGTAAATTGTTACAGTCTGTGGACAAAACAAACTGTTTCTCTGTACCTCATCCTTTCATATAGATCCTGGCTGGTGCACATTTTTGATGTAGCTCCTTTAGAAATCATGACAGATACTGGAGGCTAATGATGATCGTTCTCCCAGTCCCAGTCTTGCTGTTCTGCTTATATAAAACTCTTGAAGCCTATTATTGTTTCTGTGTGATATGACATCATAACTCCAAAGAGATTTAGTAATAGCCACCAAATATCCCAGGTTTCCTTGTTCTGTGAATTGGAGAACTCCTCTTCTGCAGAGAAACATTCAAACCACTTGCTCTGCAAACTTCATAAGGCAAGTCTAACGTAGATCACCAGTTATTGGAATGCATAATTTAAGGTATGTTTTTTGTAGATACCTTTATCCTGGAAATTCCATTATGAGAAGACCTGCTTCTCTGCTAATCATGAACCTGCAAGTTTTATTATAAAAGGTTTTTATTATAAAAGGTTTTCTGTAGTTGATCTTAAAAACAAACATTCCCATAGGTTAGACTCCCGATTAAACGGCTACACCATCCTCAATCATTTTCTCATCTGGAGCTAAATACATCGTACACTTATTACCAACACTTGTTAATGGCTCCTCTTTATAGAAACTTTGTTAAAAGGAATTTGTTCCAGATATATATTGTTACTAGGGATTTTGTCTAAATCCTATTTATGGGATCACAAAGAGTCAGACACTACTTAACAACTGAACAACAACAAATGTATATAGGGGCTTCCCTGGTGTATATAGGGGCTCAGTGGTGAAGAATCTGCCTGCAATGCAGGGGAGGTGGGTTCCATCCCTGGGTCAGGAAGGTCCCTTGGAGGAGGGCACCAACTCAGTCCACTCTTCTTGCTTGGAGAATCCCATGGACAGAGGAGCCTGGTCAGCTACAGTCCATAGGGCTGCAGAGAGTCCAACATGACTAAAGCAAATGAGCAATCACATACGTACATAATATCTTATAGATGCATATTAATGTATAATATATATATATATATATAATCTTAGCAGTTTAATATGAAATACATGTATTATCTTCCAGCTCCCGTGAGTCAGGACACTGGGCTCAGGCTCTCACCAGGCTGTGTCAACATATTAGGTAGGGCTGTAGTCTCTGAAGGCTGCACTGGTGAAGAATCCGCATACGGGTTCATTCAGATTGTTGGCAAAAGTTAGGTCCTTATGGCTGTGTGACTGGGGTCCCCAGGGTTTTGATGGCTCTTGGCAGAGGCCATCTCATGTCCTGCAGGCGGCCTGAGGCGGCTTCCCACCCAGTCTTCTCCATCCACCTGCAAAGAGCCATTCTCCTCAAGAAAGGTCCTGTCTATCTTTTAAGGGTTTTCACCTGATCAGACCAGGCCCACAAACGATAATCCCATTCTAACCCAAAATCATCTTATTTGGGATCTTAGTCACATCTGCAGAATCCCTTTGCTGTTGCCATACAAGGTCAGCTAATCACAGGAGTGATATATTATCATCAACGATGGGCCACTCAAAGAGAGGTACATATATATAATACATGTAATTGCGGGGCCACCTTAGAAATTTGGTGGCTTCCCTGATGGCTCAGCTGGTAAGGAATCCACCTGCAATTCAGGAGACCCCAGTTCGATTCCTGGGTCGGGAAGATCCCCTGGAGAAGGGATAGGCTACCCTCTCCAGTATTCCTGCCTGGAGAAGCCCCATGGGCAGAGGAGCCTGGCAGGCTACAGACCATGGGGTCACAAAGAGTCGGACATGACTGAGCGACTAAGCACTTAAAAACTTTCTGCCGTAGGAAGTCTGTTGAAGCCTCCACCCACACCTGCTACTCACTCCCACCAAACAAACAGACAAAAAAGCCTCTCAATGTCAGTTTCGATTTTGAAAATTTAAAACTAAGTAAAAAACGTTTCCAGCCCTGCAATTATTAGGGCCGTTCCTATTCAAAGGGCAAAAGCCTGGCTCTAGTCTGGGCTGCCTGGTTGCATCAATGTTTTGTTCTCCGCCTGGTTATCTAGCCCGGACTAAAGTGCTCATGGCAGAATGAAGTCATTTTCATTGGCTCCGATGCTCCATGAGCTAATGTCTACACTGGGGAAAAAAATCAATAATGTAGAAGTGGAAGGCTGGGGGAAAATGTCTTGTATTTATGGCATTTCACAGATAATTCCCTCACAAGCTAAAAACAAATAAACGAAATATCTTACAACATTAAAAATGCAAGGGCCACCCCCATGCCTGCCTTCTCTCTCTCCTTCCTTTCTTTGGACTGTGACCTTGAGTAGCGGTACTTTCCTGACTGTGGGGATGAACACACAGCCTGTCAGGCACCTTTTTCTGACATCACCCTACAGGTAGGGAGGGGACTGCACGAATCTCCCAGGGGGTGCTTCCTCTCTGACACCCAGGTATTCCAGGACCCCTGGGGAGCTGTCTGGATTCCCACAGTAAGAACTTGTCCAGTACTCAGTTGGCATGGACCTCTGTGAACACACAGAATCAGAATGAGGCTTTGTCATTCATTAGGAAATAAAGAACCCGCCTGCTAACGCAGGAGACACAGGTTCCATCCCTGGGTCAGGAAGATGCCCTGAAGAAGGAAATGGCAGTATTTTCACTCACTGGAGTATATCTCACTCCAGTATTCTCGCCTGGGAAATCCAATGGACAAAGGAGCATGGTGGGCTACAGTCCATGGGGTTGCAGAGTCGGACACGACTTATTGACTAGACGACTCCACCAAGTGCAAGGGATCGACTCGGGCTCCCTCACCCTGCATGTTGCTGATGGGCAATAAAATAACTGTGACATTGCTGCCAACTGGCCCACCGTCATCATTCTCTAACCCATTAAATCAGAAAGCAAGATTCTTCTTAGTACCATAAAATCTGGAATAATTTGATTCTGTTTATGATGTGTTAACAAATTGAATCTTTGCATTAGAAACACTCAGATTTCACTCTTGCCCTGTGAAAGGAATGTTGTCCCTGGAGCAAATGTTTCTAAAATGATTTCATCTCAACACAGGACGTGGTAACATAGGCTTTGCAAGTGCCAGGTTGCTTGGGCCACTGTGGACCCGCATCTGATGTCTAGCGGCAAATTACCTCTAGGATTGTTTACATCTTGGCTTTAACCATCTGCCGTTTTCATTCCTCGTCGAAGCACTTTCCGCCGTCCTTGCTGGCTTATATATATGATCCTTGCCTAACAATAATGACCAACCATTACTGAGCAGATTTAGGCCATGACCTCCAGGGAATTAAATTCTAAAGCCGACAGCAGTGCACACAGAAGGATCGGGAAGGTATAAGCGCAGTCTTCACTGCGTGAGGAAGCATCATCAGCAATGACATTACATGCGGCCTTTTTTTCCAGGAGTCGTTACACAGCAGAGTGACTGCAGGAAAAAACTTCCTATCATTTCTTTGCAAATAAACCTTTGCAGAGGAGATGGGGGTAGAGAAATCCCTGAGCACCAAAGGAAGAGCTTTGACAGACCTGATAAGAGAGTGCCAAGGTGTAGTGGGTGGCCTGCACCTATTAATACTGTAGTTCCCACCTGGAGCCCATTAGAGGAAGTGGTGAATTAATCCAGGTGGGAGGAATTAATCCTTCGCCAGGATGCCTGCAGAAAATTGTAATTGGTGTAAACAGCTTGATGGTAGTGTGATTATCGACAGGGCACATTTATAAACCTGCGTGGGTGTGGGAAACCGTATTTGTCTTTTGCAGAGATGTCAACATCAAAATTTATTTTAACTTATTTCTTCCAAAAAAAATAATTGCCTAATCCTACAGTGTTATTAAAAACCCATCCAATTATTTGTTGGTTTATGATATTTTCACCTACCTTTCCTTACTGAAATATTGAAATAGTCAAATCGATGTTTCCTGAACAGAATATTTTATGCTCTTTAAACAGAATTCTCTTTCCAAAAAGATGCTGCAGAGGTTCTTATCAAGGAACCATACAATTCTCATAGTATTAAGAATAAGATAATGTTTTAAGGCAATGCACCTCTGAGCAAATGCTGTTCCTACTTGGTCCTATATGACTTACATGTTGAGTAAATAAGTATTTCCTTGGAGAAGCTGAAGGCATGACTATTGCTAATGAGACCTTGTAGTATATGAAGAATCAAGGCAGCCCAAACTTAACTCCCAAAGTCAAGAATATCTGAAATTATAATTATATATGTACAAAGTTGCTCCCATAGATGAAAAAGAAATGAGCAGTGAAGTCGATCCCAATTATGCATTGGCTGATAGTAAAAGCAAAATCAGTGCTGAATGAATGGATAGATGAAACCAAGGAGCCATCTGTCTATCTGTCCAGCCAGCCATCCTTGCAGTCATCCAGCTAATTGTCATTATGTTAACTAAACCCAAATGTGAAAGAAAGAAGAAAAAAGCTCTGAGCTTTTTCACCATTTAAGAGCATTAAATGCAAATTAATTAACTTTTTGACCAAGTGAATAATTATCATCACTTTTTGGATTTCTGAAGGCTACAAAAGCTTAACTCTGTATGAAGCTATCAAAGCATTTTGAGATTAAAACAATGTTCAGAGGGCAGTTCTTGTTATCTATTTTTAGTCTAATCTTGCACTCCAACTGAGTACAATGAAACTGATTAAATATGTAATTTTTTATTTGAAGCATTAAACTTGAGTAGAGAGAAAGGACAAGAAAATTTGCTCAAGATAGATGATTTCTTTCTTTAACAAGAAAATATGTGTTAAGCATTGTTATCATGTGAGGCTAAAATATTGAGAATTATCTAAAATTACTACAAGTTCCTTATTAGGATCTTGAGTCAAGAACAGTAGAAGTTGGTTTTTACACTGAGAATAATATGAGGTTTTATGACCCTTAATTTCCATGTATTTGTGTTGAGAAATGGAATGTGAAAGTCACTCAGTCATGTCCAACTCTTTGCGACCCCATGGACTATACTATACTATATTCCCCGTGGAATTCTCCAGGCCAGAATACTGGAGTGGGTAGCTGTTCCTTTCTCCAGGGTATCTTCCCAACCCAGGGAACGAACCCAGGTCTCCCACATTGCAGGTGGATTCTTTACCGGCTGAGCCACAAGCGAAGCCCAACAATACTAAAGTGGGTAGCCTATCCCTTCTCCAGGGGATCTTCCTGACCCAGGAATCGAACCAGGGTCTCCTGCATTGCAGGCGGATTCTTTACCAACTGAGCTACCGTATTTCCTGCCGTATCAGTAATCAAGGATGTCACGATCATCAGTGATGTCAGCCTTCCAAATGTGAAGTTCTGAGCTGTGAGGGTACCCAGGAAGGAGAGGAATACTTGCCCCCCGGGAGACATCAGGCTGCAGCCACTCCCTACGGTGAGCACTGAGGACTCAGGATATGAAAAAACCCAGGATACTGGCCCCAGATAGCTGAGATGCATATGAAAGGAATGATTTCAGTGAGCCCAGACTCTTGCATCTTCCTATACATAGAAAAACACTAAATTCCTTATCTTGAAATGTCTGGTTTTCTTCAATTCACAAAATGCTTCTGATGTTCAGACTGCATGCCCTTTGTTGCAAATTTCTGTATAACCTGACTCCTCCCTGCCACCCCCCAGCATTCTCGGAGCACTTCTCTCAGGGTTATTGAAATGCTGTCTCCCAGGCATGCTGCTGGTGCTGCTAAGTCGCTTCAGTCGTGTCTGACTCTGTGCGACCCTGTAGATGGCAGCCCACCAGGCTCCCCCATCCCTGGGATTCTCCAGGCAAGAACACTGGAGTGGGTTGCCATTTCCTTCTCCAATGCATGAAAGTGAAAAGTGGAAGTGAAGTTGCTCAGTGGTGTCTGACTCTTAGCGACCCCATGGACTGCAGCCCACCAGGCTTCTCTGTCCATGGGATTTTCCAGGCAAGACTACTGGAGTGGGGTGCCATTGCCTTCTCCAGTCTCCCAGGCATGAAGTCCTAACAAGTCCCGCAGAATAAAAAATAACCCTCAACTTTTATGTTGTGACAATTTTTGTCGACAGTGTTAATGACAAAAATGTCAGTAACTGTCTATTCAAAATGTAAAAAAAAAAAAAAAAAAAAATCCTCACTTATAGTATTTAGAGTGATATTAAAGTCTAATTATCAGTGTAGGCATTTCATGTAGATCCTCACTGATATACTCAGTTAATTTTTAATATCTGACCTTGACCATAGCTAAAGAACACTGGTTCAAAGTGAAAGCCCTAATCTGCAAAGTCGTTGACTTGTCCTTGGTAAATGGTTATTTCAAAGGCCATCTTTACAATACACTATTGCTCTGAGTTCAACTATATATATACATTAAAATTATAAATTATATTGCTTACAAATATTGGCATTTTCTGTTTAAATTGTGGGCAACATTAATTTCTCACCGCACAGACTGGATAACGGTCAGTTGTCTTGGTCTTCATTGAATCGCTGACTTGGGAAGAGCCACCTGCAGCTTGTCTTCAGGACCTTCTAACTTTCAGGGTTGGGGTTCCTTAACCTGCACCTCTGGGTTCGCAGGTTCTGGAGCCTCCCTGCCTTGAGCTCCAGGTATGCCAGGAGGCCACTGGCCCAGTGAAGCTCACCTTGCCCTGGCTCGGCTCTGACTTACCACCCAGTTCAGTGACTTGACATCTTGTCTCGTGACCTGTGATCCAATCTTCTCTCCAGTGTCCGGGTTGGGTCCTGTCTTCTCTGGCATATCCCTGTCCCAGGAAGCGGGGCCATTCCTGTGCCCTGCGGTTGGTGCCCACTCCCTCCTGCCCATCTCCAGACGCCCTCCTGTGTCCCCCTCCATTCAGTCTCGTGCTGTATGATGTGGACCTCACTTTGGCCTTCATGGTTGGAGGATGTACAGCTGGTATTGAGACCCAGCTGCCCCTTAGCCATTTAAATCCTCGTTAGGGAAAACCAGTGAATCTTGTTAGGACTCATTGGCATCCATGACAGGTTCAAGAGACACATGGGAAATGAGCCCTGAGGCCAGCAGGCTGAGGGCCCTGGGCTGTGCATCCTTAGTGTGCAGCCTGTTTAGTGGCTGAACATCCCAGCTCTTCATCTCAGTAACGAGCCACAGTGCAGAGCTGTTTCGTGCACACAAATATTTAATAACACACATCCCACCTGCACAGTGGAAACCGGCTTGGGCTTTCCTGCCCCTTGAGTCTTTGGTTCTTATTTCAGACTCCCAATTTCATGGCCTTGAAGTCCTCAGCTCTCTCCACGATCTCTGCTAATGAATTCTTAGCTTATGCTCGAGAAGCCCTATGTACTCTCAGGCAGACCGTGTTTCTCACGCTGTCAGACACACACTCAGCTCCCTCATCAGACTGTGTTTAAAAAAGAACAAGGCCCAGCAAGCCCTGTGTGAGTTTATAGACAACTCCATGAAAGGTTCAGTGGTCGTGGGGAAGTTTTATTGGCAGCTTCTGGCCATCTCCCAGCCTTCTGTCTCCCACCCTTTGTCTTTCACTCTTCCTCTACAAGGTCTACAGAAGTCCAGCCCTTATCTCCGGTGGAACCTTTTCCCCTTGACCCACCCACCCCTCTTCCAGGTCTAGAGGGTGGGTAACAGGAAAGTGTGTAAGCTCCCATCTCAAGCTCAGTCCAGGGCGCTCCCCAAAGAATAACTGGTTCTGTCCCAGAGGAATGTTAGGGAATAGCAGTGCATATATTAATATGCACCCGGCTGCCAGTGTGGGAAACATAAGAGACACAAGTTCAATCCCTGGGCCGGGAAGGTCCCCTGGAGGAGGACATGGCAACCTACTCCAGTATTCTTTCCTGGAGAATCCCGTGAACAGAGGAGCCTGGCAGACTACAGGGTCACAAAGAGTCAGACATGACTGAAGCTACTTAGCATGCACACACACATAGTATAAGAGATAGGTCTGCCCATCTGCCTAAAGTAGTAAATTTGCCAAGGTCAACAATTGCATTCTATATAGTAGTTTTCCATTTTTAAGAAGTTTTTTTGGGGGGAAGGGTTAATTGTAGACTACTATTTTAGGTAGATATTTTAGGTGTAAAGAATAATAACATGGTCAAATCAGTTTCCCTGATAGCTCAGTTGGTAAAGAATCTGCCTGTAATGCAGAAGATCCCGGTTAGATTCCTGGGTCAGGAAGATCCACTGGAGAAGGGATAGGCTACCCACTTCAGTATTTTTGGGCTTCCCTTGTGGCTCAACTGGTAAAGAATCTGCCCACAATGTGGGAGATCTGGGTTTGATCCTTGGGTTGGGAAGATCCCTTGGAGAAGGGAAAGGCTATCCACTCCATTATTCTGGCCTGGAGAATTCCACAGACTGTATAGTCCATGGGGTCACAAAGAGTTGGACCCAACTGAGCCACTTTCACTTTCTTTGACTTTCACTTTCAAATCAGTTTACCCACCAGCCAAGTCACACAGCAGAGCTGCACCGGTGTTCTGGGGGCCTCTCTCTTTACCCCACTTCAAGCCCATGCACTCTTCCCCAAGTATCCACAGTCCTAAATTTTGTTTTTATTTTATCTGTTTATATTTTATTCCTGAGATGGCATTGCTTAGTTTTATATGGTTTGAACTTTCAGTAAGTGTGTTTATGTATGTTCTCCTGCCACTAAGCTGCTGCTAAGTTGCTTCAGTCGTGTCCGACTCTGTGCAACCCCATAGACGGCAGCCCACCAGGCTCCCCCGTCCCTGGGATTCTCCAGGCAAGAACACTGGAGTGGGTTGCCATTTCCTTCTCCAATGCATGAAAGTGAAAAGTGAAAGTGAAGTCGCTCAGTCATGTCTGACTCTTAGCGACCCCATGGACTGCAGCCTACCAGGCTCCTCAGTCCATGGGATTTTCCAGGCAAGAATACTGGAGTGGGGTGCCATTGCCTTCTCCAATGTATATTCTCCTAAGACTGTCTTTTTAAAATTTTGTTCAGCATTTTTTAAAATTAATGACTCATCCATGTTCATGCACATAACTAAAATCCCTTCATCTTTGCCACTCTACAGTTTGCCTAAACTGAATGTAATATTGAGGATTGATATTTGGGTGGCTTCCAGTCTTCTGCTGTAAGTGGTGCTGCTCTTGGGTTGGTCAAAAGGTTTGCTTGGGTTTTTCCAGTGTGTCACCCTTGTAAGGAACAGTTAATCCTACAGATCTGTGAGCCAGAGCCCCCCATCCCCCCCACTTTGGTCAGACACCACTCCCCAACTTGCCTTCCTTTCCTTGTCTGTCTGGTGAATGCCTGCTCATCTTTCAAGATCCAGTTGAAGAGTGTAGGCTTCCCCTTCCCCACCCTCTTCTCAAAAACTGGTTAAGAATTTCTTCCTGTAGATCCAGGGGCACAGATACTTGGGAACAATGGTCTGGCTTGGGAGGGTCAGAAAGAGGGTGGAAGCTGGCTCTTGAAAGACAAGGGGATGCTCTCCTAGTGGAGAAGGTTTGGAAAAACCTTCCTGGAAGAAGACCCTGGATATAGAAAACCTGCAGATATAGAAAGGCACGGAGTGTTCCGAAGGTGAAAAAATTGCATTTGCTGGCGTTGCAGGCAGAGAGACAGAAAAGTGAAAGGAAATGTTGCTCAGTTGTGTCTGACTCTTTGAGACCCCATGGACTGTAGCCTGCCAGGCTCCTCCATCCATGGAATTTGCCAGGTAAGATTACTAGAGCGGGTTGCCATGCCCTCCTCCAAGGGATCTTTCTGACCCAGGGATCAAACCTGGGTCTCCTGCATTGCAGGCAGATTCTTTATCATCTAAGCCACCAGGGAAGCCCTGAGAGAAAAGATCAAATGAAAACGTAGAATAATTGAAAAATTTATCCTAATGAATGGAAAGGGATGCAGATGCATGAACAAATTTGCACCAAGGGGGAGATAACAGTGCAGTTTGGGGATATGCTGAGTTCTGGTTTCCTGGGGGTAGGTCTGATGGTCGGTTAGAAGTCCTTTTTTAAAGAGAAAGGTTTGGGTCAGTAATGGAGGGCTCGGATTGGCTTTGATACCATAGGAATGGGTGAGATCATGCCTGATAAAAGCATGTGAAAAGTCCAGCTACCCAACAGCTGGGACTACCAGCCATTAGTGCAATGCAACAATTCAGAAAAACGACAAAATAATTTTCTTACTCCGTTGAATAGAGACCTCTTTTTTTCCCCCTCTAAATTAATGTTGCACAAGTACAAAAGTGCTTTGCATAGATCTTTTCAGCCATCTCAGTTCATACCTAATGGGATCAGAGGCGGTACAAATTTTACCACTGGGCGTGAGAGGGTCATTTAGACTCTGTGTTCCTGCCTGGTGACTGTCAATGAAGAGCTGCCAACCTGGCCAACTGGGCTGTTGTTTGGTAATTTAGATGCAATAAATCTAAGGCAAGTAATTACCGTCTAGAAACTTGAATCGCCACCTTAGCAGAATGATGGGAGAATGAAGCTGTGGGGTTAGATGGGAGCTTAGAAAAGATACCCAGAGGACTCCATTAATCGCACTTTCATTTCCAATGAAATATGGTTTTCACTCACAGGATGCTCCAGTGGTAAATTTCCTGTAAGCATCAGCTTAGGACATAGAGTACTTAGAGGAGTGTTTTGTTTCATTTTGGTTTTCAGAAAAGCAGTGGAGGTTGTTAAAGCCATCATCTACTCCCCTCTTATGCGCGGCCAGTACTGACAGATGTAGGGTGCTTGCTCCTTTTAGACAAAACTTGAGGAGGGCTTACAATCTATAAGCTAAAAATAGCAATAAAGTAATAACAGTGAATTCTTACATAACGCACCCTGCCTGCCAGGCACTGTCCAAGACTTCTGTGTAGATAAGCTCCCTACGTGACCCCTGGTGGGTCCCAGGGTGTAGGAGACACAGAGGTGAGTGAGCTAGAGACAGGAGTCTAACCCGGGCCCTCAGGCTCCAGGGTCCACACACTGGACCACGTGCTCTGCTGGAGCACCTACTGGGTGTCAGGCACAGACACTGGTGAGTCCCCAGTGAATAAGACAGACTATGTCCGCCAACACTGACTGCCTGAATTTGCATGCTGAGGGTGACAATATTTAAATATATATATATATATATATATATATTTTTTTTTTTTTTTGGCCAGACCGTGTGGCTTGCAGGATCTTAGTTCCCTGACCAGGGATAAAACTCAGACCACAGCAGGGAAAGTGCCAAGTCCTAACCACTGGACGGCCAGGAAACTCCCTCAATAAGGTTTAAAATAATACTTTGCGATAAAAGAATGTTACATATAATTTATGACTGGGATGGCTAAGCTGGCTTACATGTCCTCTTTTTTGGGGGGGGGAAAAAATAAGCCATTAGTTGAATCTGATAAACTGAGTTAATTAAATCTCCTTTTCAGGCATACACCAGCCAAGAAAGTCTGTTTTTTTTTTTTTTTTTCTCCTAATTCCCCTTCACTATATAAATGTGATTCTGAGCTCCCAGTGCCAAGACCAATTTAATTCATTTGCTCAATTATGGGTTAAAAGAAAGAACTTTGGAAACATATTAGCTGTCTGCTACTTGGGACTAACAACCAGCTGAATTGATGAACTTGGTATAATGATCTGTTGCTATGGTAACGTGCTGCCCAGTGGGTGGAAGAGGGCACTTGGTCATTACCTCACAGATAGTGCTCCGAACAGCAACAGATGCAAGTACAAAGGACTTCCTTTTAGTCTGCAGTCACTCTGGGTCGATGAGATAAACAATAAAAATGTCTCTTGGATACAGCAGTGGAGAATCAGAGTCAAATGCACAATTGGAAATAAAGCAATTTAGCTTCCCTGGTTAGTGGCCTTGGTGTCTGCGCTGAGTCTCCAGCCCCATCACAGACAACTATCATCAGGATGGCCACCTGTCTGACTCACAGGTTGAATTTCTATACTGGATTCAGCACATGGCAGATTGAACGTCCCTTTAAAATACAGCAGAACTTAGAAAAGTTGTTAAAGGAGAATGGAATCAAGATTTAAAAGATTTAACCGTCCAAGGCTTTGCAATAATACTGCATTTTTATAACACATTTCCCTGGAATATTTGTCTCTTTGTTTCATGGTGTGACTTCTTTCCTTTCTTAAAGCAAAAATTTTATATGTGTAGAGTATGCTACAGCTCCACCCTCCTAAGTGTTTTATTGAAACTTAGAGGAGATATATATTTATTCTGAGTTTTATAAGTGCTTCTGGCTGCTATACTCAAAGAGAATTTTTAATTTCTCTGAACCTTTCTTTGTTGTTCAGGGTTCTCAAGTTCACTAGACTTGAAGCTGCTATAAACATGAGTCACGATGTTGTCGTTTAGTTATTAAGTCATGTCCAACTCTGTGACCCAACGGACTGTAGCCCTCCAGGCTCTTCTGTCCCTGGGATTTTCCAGGCAAGAATACTGGAGTGGGTTGCCATTCCTTCTCCAGGGGGTCTTCCTGACCCAGGGAACCAACCTATGTTTCCTATGTCTCCTGCATTGACAGGCATATTCTTTACGACTGAGCCTCCTGGTAAGCCCAAAACGTAGGACATGACCTCCCCTTTAAATATGGTTTTATTGTTGAAGTTTTAATGAATTGCAGAAGGCTGTCTGATCATATACAAGTATGAAAAATAAAAAAATATTTTTATTTATAGTAGTGTTATACTCAGTTGATCATATTTCTTTTCCTTTCCTATTTCTCCCTCCTTCCTTTCTGCCGCCCCTCTTTCAAAAAAAAAAAAATTCATGAACTTTTGAAATTTCGGTGATAATCCTCCAAAAAGAAATTCATTATAGTCAATGACCTTTTCCTTAAATACTGGAAAAGCTTTTTCCTGAGGATTCATATAGTTCTAATTGTCCCCCAAAGATCACCAGGGTCATTAGCATAAAGGTTGTGAGCAGGGCTTCAGCTATTTGAATTATTTTATAAGTTTATCAAAGTGCATCAGTTTTTCACAATACTACATGTTCTGTGTCTTTTCCTGCTGCTTTACTAACCCAGGATCATATGTATAGGGGATTAAATGAAATATATGACAATATTTGATAATACCATACTATTACTAATATGAGTCATGTTGTAAACCATACAAGGTAAAAAGAAAATTGTGTAACATATTTTATAATGTCTTTGTATTAGAATTTGAGTCATAATAGCTTAGGGAAATGTCGAAAAATAATTTTCAGCCTAGTTTTGAAATTGCTTTCAGCAAATTATTTGGGTGACAAAATCTTCCTACTCTAGACGTGGAGGCCATCTGCTAGTCTTCTCAAACTGCCTTAACAAAGATAATGGAATACTGCTGATTGGGAGATATAATCACAAAAGTCTACTTCTCAGGGCTCTGGAGGCTAAAAATTTGAGATTAAGGTGCTGGCAGGGTTTATTTCTTCAGAGACCTCTCCCCTTGGCTTGTAGTCAAGTATCTTCCAGATGTATCCTCCCATGTAGATGCCAAAGTCTGCATCTTAATTCCTCTTCTTAAAGAACACCAGTCACATGAGATTGGGCTTCTAGCTGTCTCTAGTGGTTAAGAACCCACTTGCCATCTGGAGGAGGACACAGCCACCCACTCCAGTATTCTTGCCTGGAGAATCCCATGGACAGAGGAGCCTGGTGGGCTACAGTCCATGGGGTCACAAAGACTTGGACTCGACCGAGCAACGTAGCACGCACGCAGCATGCACGTTAGACTTAGGAATTAACCATATGATTCATTTTACATTAATTACCTCTTTAAGAGCCCTTTCTTAGGACTTCAATTGGTGGTCTGGTGGTTAAGAATCTGCCTTGCAAGGCAGGGGTCACAGTTTGATCCCTGGTTGGGGAACTAAGATCTTACATTCTTGGAGTAGCTAAGCCCTCATACCACAACTAGAGAGTTTATGTGTAGCAATGAAAGATCTCACAAGATACAACAAAGATCCTACATGAGGCAACTAAGACCAAATGCAGTAAAATAAATCTTTTTTTTTTTTTTTTAAAAAAGCCCTTTTTCCAAATATTCTGAGGTATTAGGAATTAAGACTTAAACATAAGAATATTCAAGGGATACAATCCAGCCCAAAATAACCTATATTTTATTGTATGATATCAGTTCAGTCATTCAGTCATGTCCAACTCTTTGCGACCACATGGACTGCAGCAAGCCAGCTTTCCTTGTCCATCACCAACTCCCAGAGCTTGCTCAAACTCATGTCCGTTGAGTTGGTGATGTCATCCAACCATCTCATCCTCTCTTGTTTCCTTCTCCTCCTGCCTTCAATCTTTCCCAGCATCAGGGTCTTTTCCAATGAGTCAGTTCTTCCCATCAGGTGGCCAAAGTGTTGGAGCTTCAGCTTCAGCATCAGTCCTTCCAATGAATATTCAGAACTGATTTCCTTTAGGCTGGACTGGTTGGATCTCCTTGTAGTCCAAGGGACTCTCAAGAGTCTTCTCTTCACCACAGTTCAAAAGCATCAGTTCTTAGGTGCTCAGCTTTCTTTATGGTCCAACTCTTACATCCAAACATGACTACTGGAAAAACCATAGCTTTGACTAGATGGACATTTGTTGGCAAAGTAATGTCTCTGCTTTTTAATATCTTGATTGGGTTGTGGCTCAGCTGGTAAAGAATCCACCTGCAATGTGGAAGACCTGGGTTCAATCCCTGGTTTGGGAAGATCCCCTGGAAAAGTGAACCACTTCTCATGCCAGTATTCTTGTCTGGAGAATTCCATGGACTGTATAGTCCATGGGGTTGCAAAGAGTCAGACACAACTGAGCGACTTTCAGTCAGTTACTTACTGGTTTGTCATAGCTTTTCTTCCAAGGAGCAAGTGTCCTTTAATTTCATAGCTGCAGTGATTTGGGGACCCAGGAAAATAAAGTCTGTCTCTGTTTCTATTGTTTCCTCCTCTATTTGCCATAAAGTGATGGGACAGGATGCCGCAATCTTTGTTTTTTGAATGTTGAGTTTTAAGCCAGATTTTTCACTCTCCTCTTTCACTTTCATCAAGAAGCTCTTTAGTTCCTCTTCACTTTCTGCCATTAGGGTGGTGTCATCTGCATATTATACGATATACTTCACAGCAAATGAGAGGTTTCTGTATTTGACCATCCCTATCAAGATGCAGAATAGGATATTGTTTAAACTATTGAATTGATGTGAATTAGCAAGCTGAATTTTGAAATTTAGAAAAAGATCTGCTATTTTCTTCCAAAGTAAAAAATATAATTTTCAACCACTTATAACTGAATTATGTATATTAGAGTTTATATTACACAGAGCTTACATTACCTAAAGAAGTTAGTGGTTTAAAAATCATATTTTTATTATAAAATTTTGTGTTTAAACCAACCTTTTATCACCTTAAACCTTGTTTAAAAAAATAACTGAAATAGAATACCCTAGTCATTTTTCTTTTCTTTTTTTTTCCCTTTAGCCACACTGCATACAAGGTCTTAGTTCCCCAACCAGGAATTAAACCCATACCCACTGCTGTGGAAGCACTGAGTCTTAACCTCTGAACCACCAGGGAAGTCCTTGGGCAATTTTCCCATCAGTTTATTCTTTTGTTTGCTTCCCGAGGTCATGGAAATGAGAGTCCCGAGCCTGGTAGAGAAGTTAGATCTATCCTGGGCTTGGCACCATTTACACATTGGTTGTTTGTGTGGTGAATTCTGTGATAAGCATGTCCACGAATCATAGCTTAATCATTGTCTTGAATAATAACTGCTGCTTAATACCCTTAGTATCAGACTACCTGGAGAAGGCAATGGCACCCCACTCCAGTACTCTTGCCTGGAAAATCCCATGGACGGAAAAGTCTGGTAGGCTGAAGTCCATAGGGTCGCTAAGAGTCGGGCACGACTGAGCGATTTCACTTTTGCTTTTCACTTTCATGCATTGGAGAAGGAAATGGCAACCTACTCCAGTGTTCTTGCCTGGAGAATCCTAGAGATAGTGGGCCCCCGTCTATGGGGTCGCACAGAGTCTGACACGACTGAAGCGACTTAGCAGCAGCAGCAGCAGACTACCTAATCTTTTGACAGGGCGGCCTGGTGTGCTGTGGTTCACGGGGTCGCAAAGAATCGGACACGACTGACGTAAGTTAGCAGCATCAGCAGCATATCCACTGAGTCGGTGATGCCATCCAACCATCTCATCCTCTGTCATCCCCTTCTCCTCCCACCTTCAATCTTTCCCAGCATCAGGGTCTTTTCAAATGAGTCAGTTCTTCCCATCAGATGGCCAAAGTATACATTGGGGTAAATCAAAATTAATAATTAAATTCAACTCACCTGCTAATCTTTTTTTAAATGTGGCTACTAAAAAAAATAATTGCATGGATTGTTCTCTATTTCCATTGAATGATGCTGGTCTAGACTTACTCTGTGAGCTTGTGCCTCCAGGCACCCATGCTCGATTGTTTGTTGGGGATTCTAGCCATCATGGCTTCCTCAGATCCCACATGTCAGTCACTTTGTTCCCATGAAATGTTTTAGAAATGTGTCCTGGCAGCTTTCGTGACTACCACATTCTGCTCTCACTGAAGTCAATTTTTTATTTTTTTTCTGCAGAAAAACACACGCATGTTTGTTTACTTGGTTTTGTTCCCGATTTTCGTATTGTTCCTCTAAAGTTATTTGGCAGCTCATCAGCTGTAGGACCTGCATAGCTTTTCCTGTGGGTTGGAGGTTGTGGACCAAGCTTCAGTGTCTCATGGATCATTCCTTGTGGTTGGAATTGGGCTCGGGCTGGGGATATGTAAGGATTTCTCATGTCTTTTTCAAGTAGCACTCCAGTCTTCTGATAAGAATTATGTAAATATTTCTTCCCCATCAGTCACTTTTAAAACGGATTTCTTGCTGTGTCACGTGTCAATGTTCTAACTTTAACTTAGAAAACCATCTCATTTATAATTTTTGCTTTTCCCTTCGGTCATTTTCCTAATGGCTCAGAATGGCTCAACTTCAATTGAGGTTGAAATGAATCTCTCTCTTATTGCGATAATCCAATTTTCCCTCCTGTATTCAGCTGTGCCTCTGGTCTTCCATGACTTTGTTAGTCACCAGTAAAAATCAATATTAGGAATTACTGGGACCTGCAGTCTGATGCTCTGTGCCCAGGAGAATTCTCATATCACTGGTGAGCACTTCAGTGAAGCCCTTCGTTTGTTCAAGGTCTGGTCTGGTGAGGATACCTTCCTTGCACGGCTCTTGTTTGCAGGGCAGAGGGCTGGGGGTAGTGGTCCTTTGCTCTTATTCCCAGAAATACTGCCCTTTAAGTGTGCATACAGCTTCTGTTCATCCACAGACAGGTGTTTGATCTGGCTCAGTGTGCCTCCTCTTTAAATAGATGGTGTAAGGGCGCACAGCTGTCAGTCATGCTGTTTGCCTGTCTATGCCTGGGTTGTGGTACCCAGGGGAGGGATGTCATCCTGATGGCCAGGAGAGTCTGGTGCTTTCTGAAGCCGATGTTGCCCCTGCATGTCATCCACGTGGGCAGCTTCCGATGGATCAGGAGATTGCCTGCCTTCTTGCTGCCTCCCAGCTGGTTATGTTTCACAACTTGTGGAAGACTTCATGGAATAAAAAGAGTATTGCAAAGAATCTCGACAAAACTGCCCTTTCCTAGGTGTCACTCACACTAGCTTTTTATTTAATGCTTCTTTGGGCCCTTTGTTGCATTTATCTTGCTCATTAGCATTGACTTGAACCTCCATTTTATGTCTGAATTCTTCATGGGACTTTGAAAGACCAGTTCATAGGAAATATATATCAGATCTTCTATTCTTGGAAACTCAGTTTTCTCATCTATCAAGCGGGAATACTCATTCACATATTTGTTACATTCTCATCAGCTTGCTGCAATAATCAAATGAGATGTGGATATAATGAGGTTTTATTTATATAATAAAATACAGGATGCCTACTTTAATTTGAACTTCAGATAAACCATGAATAATACTGAATTGGACATACCAAACCTAAAAAATGTTAATGGTTTAGCTAAAATTCACATTTAAGTGGGCATCCTTTCTGTAGTCTGCCCACTCCCTAGAACATAAGCATGCTTCCTGTTCTGCTGAAATTAGCAAATATAAGTTCTGCAGTACATTATGTACATTTTCATGTAATTACAGCTATTCATGTCTTTCAAATAACAACCATACTATTAGCTTTCGTCGGTTTTAAAAATCTTGCAGCAGCTCTGTCTCTTTCATAATGAATAGCTGTGGCTTTTCAATTTGAGCGTGAAACTGTAAATATATGACTCGGAAATTTGTTTCCATAACATAATTAGTAGTTCGTATTTTCACAAGAAGGTGAATATTATGAGAATTTCGGCCAAAACAGTGTTTCCCTATTGTTCTGCTCTCAGCACCGATTCTCCACTTTCTCTGAACCACTTTCTCCTTGTTGTCTCTTCGGGGAAGTGATCTGTGATTGACAGGAAGTGCCAATTTTCTCTTTTCCTTCTGATCTCAAAATGGTAAAGACTGATGGAGATGCTTTTCTGTATGTCTAGCGTTTTGTTTTTTTTTTTTTTACCTTCAGCTGACTTTGATTAGAGTATTGAGTTTCAAGAGTATGGAAGGTGTGTATGGTTTTATTTTTCTGTGGCAAATTTTTAGAGCTGATATTTTCTCAGCTGAAACCAATTAAAATGATTTTCTTCACTCCTGTTTAGTTTATGATGCTTTCAGAGGAAATATTTTGGAATTGGTGGAGGATTATTTCTGGTTTCACCTTCACACTGACTGATATCATATTTCTTACTAAAAGTTGTGATTTGAAAGCATTAATCAGGAGTCTTTTTGGCAAATGTGCAAGTGACAAGACGTTCCTGTAGCGTTAGCCTTCTCTCCCTGCCTTTCTGTCTTTCTACTTTCCTTCCTCCCCTCCCTCACGTGTTCAGTCTCTCATCCGGCACGTGTTCGGTGATCTCCACAGGCCACGGTGATGGCCGCTCTGCAGACATCAGAGAACAACACCGACCGCGTCTGCCCTCTTGGAGCTTCATCGTGTCCAGCGCAGAAGCCGTGAAACAAGTAAATCAGTAATTAAACCCTGGAAATACTATAACACAAAGTAACAAAAAAGGAAAGCACCCTGAGGGTCTTCCCACAGTCGCCCTAGTGCCAAAAGAACAGGGAGCTTCACGAGGCGCCTCGTGATGGATGCTTCAGGGTGAAGATGACTCAGCAGAGGCAAAGGGGGTGATGACTGTTAAAAAATCTCACCACATAAAAATTGAGAGTTATGTCTTACTCAGTGGGAACTTTTAGGACTTCAAGCCTGGAAGCCAGCATCTCAGATAACCTGAAGATAACTGCTCAGAGGAGGTGAGGGGAGGAGCCATGTTATACAGAAGTTTTGCAAACAAAGGGCAGATGGTCTGAATGTCAAATGTAGTTTTTTTGTAAATTAAAGAAAACCAGGTATCCCAAGTTAAGAAATTTAGCACTTTTCTATGTATGGGAAGACACAGAGTCTGGGCTTACTGAAATCATCTCTTTGATATGCACCTTAGCATTTTCACTTTCTCAGCTTCCTTTCCTCCCAGCTCACCATGGGGAGTGGCTACAGCCTAGATGGCAGGTTTTCTTCTCCTTCCAGAGTTCCCTCAGGGCTGCAGTCACTGATGACTGTGACATCCTTGTTTACTGATACGGCAGGAAATATTCCATTTCTCAAAAGGCAAGCACCTAAATCGACAGTACTGTGCCATTCTCTAAAGTGCTAAGTCCTATAGTTTTGTTAGATCCCTGGATCAAACAAATCCCTGGATTTGTTAGTCAGCTGGAAAGTAGATACAAGGTGTGCAGAAATATACACCAAGAAATTTTGGTCCATGATGGTTAGTTCTCTTAAATCAAATTTTTAAAGACCTTTTAAAATTTGTTTTTCATGCACAGTTGCTTGAGAATCCAAAGTGTGTATGAGCATGTGGATGCTTGCATCATTATTGATTTGGTTTCACAGAGTAATCTGTCAGCAAAATGAATAATAATGAGCCAGTTGTCTTTGTTCACCTGCTGAATAGGATTTAGTTCTCTCGCCCATGGCTCCTGTGAAAACAGTGTGTTGTTGTTCAGCTGCTAAGTCATGTCTGACTTTTTGAGACCCCATGGACCCGCAGCACACCAGGCTTCCCTGTCCTTCACTGTCTCCCAGAGTTTGCTCAAACTTATGTCCATTGAGTCAGTGATGTCTTTCAACTATCTCATCCTCTGTCATCCCCTTCTCCTCCTGTCTTTAGTCTTTCTCAGCATCAGGGTCTTTTCCAGTGAGTTGGCTCCTCACATCAGGTGGGCAAAGTATTAGAGTTTCATCATCAGTTCTTCCAATGAATATGCACGGTTGATTTCCTTTAGGATTTACTGGCTTGATCTCCTTGCTGTCCAAGGGACTCTGAAGAGTCTTCTCCAGCACCACAGTTTGAAAGCATCAATTTTTCAGTGCTGGTAATAGTCAAAACATGGCAGTTATTCAGCTGGACTCCTGCCTATTCTGCTGCTCCCCACCTATACTCCTGCATTGCTCTAAAATGTTCTGTTTTATCGCAAGAGTCTTTTTTTTTTTTTTTTTAATGTTTATTGGAGTATAGTGGATTTGCAGTGTTGTGTTAGTTTCAGGTATACAGCAAAGTAAATCAGTTGTACATATACATGTATCCACTCTTAGATTTTTTTCCCCATGTGGGCCATTACAGAGTATTGAGTAGAGTTCCCTGTGCTATAGAGCAGGTTCTTATTAGTTATCTATTTTTATCCATAGTAGTGTATATATTCCCGGGTGACACTAGGGGTAAGGAACCCGTCTGACAATGCAGGAGGTGTAAGAGATGCAGGTTTGATCCCTGGGTCAGGAAGATCCCCTGAAGAAGGACACTGACTCTATTATTCTTGCCTGGAGAATCTCATGAACAGAGGAGCCTGGTGGGCTACAGTCCATAGAGTCCCAAACAGTTGGACACAACTAAAGCACCCTAGCATGCACATGTGCATGCACACACATGGGCACTCTGTATTCCCAAGAGTCTGACTTAAGCCTCATCAGAGCCTTGCTGCTTACTGGATAGTGGTGGGCCTTGCTCCTAACTTCAGTCTCAGACCTTGGTTGATTGTCAGGGTTTCCCGAAGGGCAGCAGGGGCTCCCTGCCTGTCACTGGTCCACAGGAAGCCTGGCAATTCCATCTGCCGGTGGATGCTAAAGTCACCTTCCGTGAAGCTCCCACTTTGTTTGCACCACTGCCCTGATGCCCTGCTCAACTTTGTTCCTTTGCATCATACAGGCTGGAAGACCCGAACCTCACTGGGTTGAACTTCCCACCAGCTGGGAACTGTGGTCTCCAAATCAAAATTAGATTGACTTATATAATAAATACATACAAATTTTCTTCCACACTGAAGTCTGATTATTTATTAAAATGCTGCCTTGCTGCATCATCTGCCCCCTATCTCTCCATCCCCATACTTTGCTGTGTGCACAAACACACTCTTCCCTTAAACACAAGTGTGTGTATGCATGCTAAGTCACTTCAGTCATGTCTGACTCTTTGCACCCCTATGCACTGTAGCCCGCCAGGCTCCTCTGTCCATGGGATTCTCCTTATTTTTAATCTTCCCAGCATCCATAGCAATTCTGTTTGTGCTTGAGCTTTCTCAAAAGTTACATGTTTAACCAACTAACCTAAAATAAAATTGAGCAATGATTTAATGGTATTGTATATATTATTATATGCAAAATTAAGTAGACTATTACATACATAATACATATAACAGTTCATCAATGAATGATCACTGGAGATGTTTCAGATACATATTCCTTAATGAACTCAGGATAACATATATCCACTTCAGTAAACGTGCTCCGTCTGTAAAGACTCTCCTAGGAATGGAAAACTGGAAAGGTAATTTCTGTCCAAATCTTCTGAGATTAGCAGATCGATCAGAGGCCTTGAAGCCAAAGGTTCTGGATTCCACTTCCTCTTTAAGAAGACTTCCTAGCCTCATTGTCTGCATTGATAGAATGAGAATTGAAACTAAGTTCCCTTGGGTTTTCTTCAGCCAAGGTGATCTGAGGAGCTTGCCAGCCACTCTCAGAGGTGCTTCTAGAGGGTTGGATCCATGCCCTGGATTGGCAGATTGGCTGGAAGGGGTGGGGTTTCACGTCCATGCACCACAGATAACATCCTGTGTTTCAAGTCTGTGTCCGACCCTGGGGGGTTGACTGTGCCGTGCCCCTTACTGGCTGGGAGGACCCTCCTCTGTGTCCCTCGCAGCTGCTCCGGGGGGATCTGCGTGGTTCAGCTGACCCTGACCCACTTGTCCTGGGGCAGTACTTAAGATCAAAATGTGTGTAAACACCGTGATGAGCAGAAAACGTGGGGGAGGGAGGGGGTTGGGTCGAAATGGATGTTGAGTAGAATGGGAAAGAAGAATCCACGGAGCTGAGACCCAGGAGAGCATCCCAGAGAACAAGTCTGAGAAAGAGAGAGTGTGTGTGTGTTTAGATGCAGACACAGATACGGATATACTTTCAGGGCAGGAAGGAAGCAGAAGCCTCCTTTGCCGCCTGCATATCTGCAGCCGTCTGTCAGGTGGGGTCCGCTGTGTTGGGCAGCAGAGTCAGCTCCTCTGTCTGACACCGCGAATCCAGCCCCTCTCACCTGGTGTTCTCCATGGGATGGTGCAAAGCCGGCTGCTTTGGACCATGGTAAGCTCTGATGTGGGCTTCCCTGGTGGCTCAGACGGTAAAGCGTCTGTCTGCAATGCAAGAGACCCGGGTGATGGTAAAGTGTCTGTCTGCAATGCAAGAGATCCGGGTGATGGTAAAGCGTCTGTCTGCAATGCAAGAGACCTGGGTTCTATCCCTTGGTTGGGAAGATCCCCTGGAGAAGGGAATGACAACCCACTCCAGTACTCTTGCCTGGAAAATCCCATGGATGGAGAAGCATGGTGGGATATAGTCCACAGGGTTGCAAAGAGTCAGACATGACTAAGCGACTTCACTTTCTTTTTCTCTTTCAAGCTCTGCTGTGCTCTAGGTCTCTGGACCTGCTTGGGGACCAGGCAACAGGTAGCCGAGTGGTCCTCATCCCAGTTTTATGTTGGCTGTGCTGAGAGATGTCAAAATACTGGTGCCTGGCCCCACGTCCAGTGTGGCTGACTGAACACCTCCAGGGTGGGTCTCCTGGCATTTGTCCAAGCTTCTCAGATGGCCCTATGTGCAGCCCGCCTGGAGAAGCCTGGTGGCCTAGCTGGTGAGTGACGGTGAGACCACTGATCTCGCTTTCCTGCTTTCCCTGTTGCCTCTGCAGATTACGGCACCATTAAGAAGGTGCGGGCGCCCCTGACCCAGGCCTCCGGCGGCTGTGTGCTGGAAGAGATGGAGCTCTTCCCCGAGAGGCGACCTGAGCCCGTCAGGAGCCTGCGGATCCTGCACAGCCAGAGCGTGCTGTTCGCGGGCCTGCGAGAGCACGTGGCCAAGATCCCGCTGAAGAGGTGTCAGTTCTACCGCTCGCGCAGGTAGGGCAGCCCCGGGGAAGGGGGGTCCATCCCATGTGCTGGCGCCCCTTGTAGACGCCCTGCCCAGGGAGAGGGTTCAGGTGCCCCGAGGACGTTCAGATTTCTCGTGTCTGAGAGGGATGGGAACCAGAGTATCCTTGTGTGTCCTGCATCCCAGGATGCAGAGACTTCTGATACACACCCGCTTCTATGCTGACCATAATACGTCAGCATCCCTGGAAGAAGAACCCCTGTGTGACATCTGTAAGCAGATGTCAGGATTGAAGTGAATTGTTCAGTGAGTTTGGAGAAAGAAATGGCAACCCACTCCAGTATTCTTGTGCAGAGAATCCTGTGGACAGAGGAGGCTGGCTGGCTGCAGTTCAAAGGGTCACAGAGTCAGACGTGACTGAAGGGACTGAGCATGCCTGCAGCACTGAGTGATGGTGCTGATATTTGGTCTTCCTGAATTAATCTGGCACAAGTCATGTATATATGTTGACCTGGTCACTAAAGTATTTTAAACCTCTCTTTCTTCCCGATGTGTATTGTGTGTTCAGTTGCTTCACTGTCTCTGACTCTTTGCGACCCCATGGACTATAGCCCACCAGTCTCCTCTGTCCCTTGGGAATACTGGAGTGGGTTGCCATTCCCTCCTACAGGGGATCTTCCCAACCCAGGGATCATAACCCACATCTCCCATGGCCCCTACATTGGCAGGTGGATTCTTTACCACTGAGCCACCTAGCAAGCCCCTCTTTCTTATCTAACACATACTAATGGCTGTAGAATCTGACAGAATAATATATATTATGCAAGATTTAAAGCACTCTGCAAAGTAGGTATTCTTACATAGAAAAAGGTTCTTATATTTAATAAAAATCATGACAATATTGCTTTCTAGATGGTTTCAGATAGCACTATATAATAAAATTCTTCTTCTGGTATCAGGGTGTTGAGAAACAACATTAGGGCCCTCCCAACTAATAACAAAGCTCTTGTGATTGCTGAGAACAAATAGTGATATTGATTAACGACTGTCTTTTATGTAACAGCTTTTCCCTAACTGCAGCCAGTGGCTGCTTGTAGTCTGTTCTGCTTTGTTTCCCGCAGCGCCAGCCCAGGGCAGAAATTGTTCTGGCCCAGTTCTTGATGGCCCAGTGGTTGACAGGGAAGGCCGGGATCTTGCCAGTGGGGGTGTCACAAGTTCAATGAACCTGAAAGGTCACCAGTCTTCCAGCTCCAGGCCAGGAAGCTCTGGGGATGTGATGTAGGACATCACACAAGAAGTCGGACCTGAGCCACACGCAGGTGTTTCTGGTGCCAGAATGGATGATAGGGCCTTGCACAAAGTTTTAGCTGCTCAGTTGTGTCCAACTCTTTGTGACCAGTGGACTGTAGCCCTCCAGGCTCCTCTGTCCATAGAATTCTTCAGGCAAGAATACTGTTGCCATTTCCTTCTGCAGGGGATCTTCCCAACCCAGGGGTCTCCCAGGTCTCCTGCATTGCAGGCAGAGCAGGAGGCAATTCCCCTTTTCCCTGGCACTCGCTAGCTCAGCAACTTGTAGAGGCAACTAGATCCTGAATCAGGTCAAGCAAGGCAGGCATCATCTGCACGCCTCTCATCTCCTAGGCAACCGCACTTGCTGCTCAGTTATGAATCCACAGGCACCAGTGGCCTCCAAGCACAGCTGCCCAGGAGAAGTTGACAGTCTCCCCTGTTCCTTTCAGGAGAATAAGCCCCTTGTCTGTCTGTATCAAGCTTCTGGGAGGACAGGATTTTACAGTTCTATCCAGAGCTGAATCTGCCTGCTGTTTTCTTGTCCGCTTGCTCAGGGAAAACCAGTGAGAGATGATATTTATTGTAAACTGATAGACTATGATCCTCTGTGTACTTACACCAGACTGGGTTAGTTTGTATTTGACCCTTAAATGCTCCATTTGAGGAAAGAAAATCTAAAGATTTCAACCCAAGAGTTTCTCTGAATTTCTTCCAAAGTTTTTCTGTCATCTTCCTCTCATAGAAAGACAAGAAATCCTCTCTTAACTTTCCCGGGAGAAAAAAAGAATCAATTTTTAAGGAACTGATATCTACATGATCATATTTTTATAAATTGTGGAGAAAAATAGTGTGTTTTTTTCTAGACAAAAGCAATTTTAATTTTCAAGAAATATGCCTAAAGAAGCACACTGTAGAGGAATAGGATAATAATTGTTAAATATACTATTTTTTCTTTTTAGAATAAATTTGTTTATTTTAATTGAAGGATAATTGCTTTGCAATATTGTGTTGACTATGGCCAAACATCAACATGAATCAACCATAGTTATACCTATGTCCCCTCACTCTTATTTTTTCTTTTTTTTAATTTTTATTTTACATTGGACAATAATTTGTTGACAATGCTGCGTTAGTTTCAGGTGTACAACAAAGCAATTCAGCTATGCATATACATATATTTATTTTTTTCAAGTTTTTCCCTATTTAGGTTATTACAGAATATTGAGCAGAGTTCCCTGCGCTATAAACTTTGTCCTTGTTGGTTATCTATTTTAAAGATCGTAGTGTGTGTATGTCAGTCCCAAATCCTCAGCTTATCCCCTCAACCACTTTTCCCTTTTGGTAACCATAAGTTTGTTTTCTAAGTCTGTGAGTCTGCTTCTGTTTTGTAAATAAGTTCACTTGTATAATTTTTGTTGAATTCCACATATAAGCAATATTATATGACATTTGTCTTTCTCTGTCTGACATTTCACTTAGTATGGTAATCTCTCCATCCATCTTGTTGTAAATGTCATTTCATTTGTGTGAATGTGAATGTGAAAGTAAAAGTCACTCAGTAGTGTCCAGCTCCTTGCGATCCCATGGACTGTAGCCAGCCAGGGTCCTCTGTCCATGGAATCCTCCAGCAGAAATATTGGAGTGGGTATTGGAAGCCATTTCCTTCTCCAGGGGATCTTCCCAGGAGGTCGAACCCAGGTCGCCCACATTGCAGGCAGATTCTTTACCATCTGAGCCACCATTTCATTTGTTTTAATGGTTGAGTGATATCCCATGTTATATATGTTCCACATGTTCTTTATCTATTTTTCTGTCAGTGAACATTTAGATTACTTTTCTGAAATTGCTATTGTAAACAGCACTGCAATGAACATTGAGATGCATGCATATTTTTGAGCCATGATTTTCTCTGGAAATATGCCCAGGAGTGCTATTGCTGGACCATACGGAGCTCTATTTTTTATTTTAAGGAAGCTCCATACTGTTTTCCACAGTGGCAGTACCAATTTACATTCCCACGAGCAGTTTAGGAGAATTCCCTTTTCTCCACACTTTTTCCAACATTTATAGTTTATAGACTTTTTGATGATGGTCTTTCTGACTGGTGCGAGGTGATATTTTAGTTTTGATTTTTATTTCTCTAATAGTTAGCAGTGTTGAACATTTTTCATGTGCCTTTTGGCCATCTGTATGTCTTCTTTGGGTAAATATATATTTAGGTCTTCTGCCCATTTTTTTAATCAGGTTGTTTGTGTTTTCTTTATGTTGAGTTTCATGAGCTATTTGTAAATTTTGGAGGTTAATCCTCTGTGGGTTACTTTGTTTGCAAACATTCTCTCCCATTCTGAGGGTTGTCTTTTCATTTTCTTTATGGTTTCCTTGGCTGTGCAAAAGCTTTTGAGTTTCATTAGGTCCCATTTGTTTTAATTATTTTTTAATTTCCATTTTTGTAATAGATGGATCAAAAAAGATATTGCTGCAATTTATGCCAGAGTGTTCTGCCTATGTTTTCCTCTAAGAATTTTATAGTATAGTCTTACATTTGGGTCTTTTAATCTATTTTGAGTTCATTTTTGTGTATGGTATTAGAACAGGTGTCCCCAACTTTTTTGGCACCAGAGACCAGTTTGGTGGGAGACAATTTTTCCACAGATGAGAATGCACATGGTTTCAGGATAATTCAAGCACATTACATTTATTGTGCACTTATTTCTATTACTACACCTCAGATCATCAGGTATTAGATCCTGGAGGTTAAGTGCTCCTGTGTTTGAGAATGTTCTAATTTCATTCTTTTACATGTAGCTGTCCAGTTTTCCTAGTACCACTTATTGAAGAGACTGTCTTTTCTCCACTGTACAGTCTTGCCTCCTTTGTTATAGATTAGTTGCCCACAGGTGTGTGGGCTCATTTCTGGGCTTTCTGACTTGTTCCACTGATCTATATTTACATTGTTTGTGCCAGTGCCATACTCTTTTGATGACTGTAATTTTGTAGTATAGCCTCATGTCAGGGAGCTTGATTCCTGCAGCTCTGATTTTCTTCCTCAGTATTGCTTTGATTATTCAGGGTCTTTTGTGTCTCTGTACAAATTTTTAAATATTTTGTTCTAGTTCTATAACAAATGCCATTGGTAACTTGATAGGGACTGCTTCCTAGGTGGCACTAGTGGTGGAGAACCAGCCTGCCAATGCAGGAGACACAGGAGACATGGGTTCAGTCCCTGGGTCGAGAAGATCCCCTGGAGGAGGACCCGGCAGTCTGCTCCAGTATCCTGGCCGGGAGAATCCCACGGACAGAGGAGCCTGGGAAGCTACAGTCCATAGGGACAAAGAGGCGTACAAGACTGCAGTGACTTAGCACACGGTGAATCTGTAGATTGCCTTGGGTAAAATAGTCATTTTGACAATATTGACTCTTCCAGTCTAAGAGCATGGTGTATCTTTCCATCTGTTTGTGTCATGTTCGATTTCTTTCATCTTGTCTTAATGGCTTTTGGAGTACAGGTTTTTGCCTCCTTTCGTAGGTTTATTCCTAGGCTAGGTCTTTTATCCTTTTTGATGTAAAGGTGAATGAGATTGTTTCTTTAATTTCTCTTTCAGATCTTTCATTGCAGGATACAAACTTAATACACAGAAATCTATTGCATTTTTCTATACACTAACAATATTATGTTTTTTATAATAGAATAAGTAATTTTGGTATCAGAAAATCAATTTTATGAATAAATTTTTAAGTGTTTAAGAAGAGAAATTGAGCTTAACTAAATTACTTGTCTCCTTTAGAATCATACTCACATTGTTCATTTTGTTAATATCTGTTTTTCAGAGGCAAGGCAGTTTGATATCTGATGCAATGCTTAGAAATGATAATACCTGATACAATTTTCCAAGATTCTTCTATGTCTGCCACTATACTGGATCTTATCCCCACTTTCTTTAATCACAGCACCCTGACAGTAAAGTCAAACAGCATCTCCAATTTTCAAATGAAGAAATGGTAGCTGGGACTTCTGGTGTCCTGCCTGAAGTCACATAGCTCTTGCATTTGAAACCCAGGTTCGGAGCTGAACTCTCTTGACCCCAAGGCCCAGACTTTATTTTTGGTTCTCTCTGCTCCCGCTGGTACAAAGACTATGTCATGCTCAGTCATCCGATTTCAGCAGGGATGGACCATTTGATAGCATTTTCCGTGGAGCTGCTGAGAGCTAGAATTAGTACCAGGACAGGCTGAACTCAGTCTATTGACAAGTACCCCCTGCTTCCTCGCATTAGTCCTCTCTTTATTGTGAACCTCCACCAGGCTGGGTTAAGGAGACCAAAAGGAGGTTTTATACCACTGGGCTACTGTAAAATGAGTCTTTATCCTCCAGCTGTTCTAGAGGTGACCCTGGACCCAGGGGAGGCCAAAATAATTTGGACACCTGTGCCATCCATGCTGTGCACACATTGTAACTTGCGGCCAACACCATGGTGTTTTTAACTTCCCATAGCTGTTTTCCTCAGAAAGTAATTTTGAAAGAACAATATCTTAAAAATATATTTTGGTCAAGTTTGACCTCAAAAAAATGAGCAGAAAGATCTTGTTTTAATTTTAGTCTTTTTTTTTTTTTTTTTTTTTTGCACAACTCATTTAAGAATAGCATGGAAAAATGATACAAATAATAAAGCAGCTGATCAGAATGGGTGGTGACTTCTGAGGATGTAGAGTGGGAGAGAAAGGTTACTTTTCCTGTGTGCCCTTTGTACTCCAAGACTTATTTACCACACACAGGTGTCAGGTTCATGAAATGAATCAGTATTTGCTGAATTCTAAGGAACATGGGTGTTTGGGAAGAGCTGGATGTGGGTAAAGCCTGTGAAGGGCTTCCCTGGTGGTGGTGGTGGTGCTGCTGCTGCTGCTAAGCTGCCTCAGTCATGTCCAACTCTGTGTGACCCCATAGACAGCAGCCCACCAGGCTCCCCTGTCCCTGGGATTCTCCAGGCAAGAACACTGGAGTGGGTTGCCATTTCCTTCTCCAATGCATGAAAGTGAAAAGTGAAAGTGAGGTCGCTCAGTCGTGTCTGACTCTTCACGACCCCATGGACTGCAGCCCACCAGGCTCCTCCATTCATGGGATTTTCCAGGCAAGAGTACTGGAGTGGGGTGCCATCACCTTCTCCGTCTGGTGGTGCTGGTGATAAACAACTTGCCTGCCAGTGCAGGGAACTTAAGAGATGAGGGTTCAACCTGTGAGTCAGGAAGACCCCCTAGAGAAGGGCAAGGCAATCCACTCCAGTGTTCTTGCCTGGAGAATCCCATGGAGAGATGAGCCCAGTAGGCTACGGCCCACTGGGTCTCAAAGAGTCAGACAGGACTGAAGCAACTTAGCACATATTTACAGCCTGTGAAATGGAGTGTAGATAAGCTGATGTCATCCTCACATGAGGCTGGTGCACAGTCAGGGGCTCCCAGCATGAAAGTGGTACAAGGTCTTCATAGGGATCCACTGGATGAAGCTGCCAAGAATAGCCATTAACTTAATTCCTGCTGATATAAATACCAAGGTAACGTCATAACCAGCCACTTGGAAAAGAAGAGACTGGCCAAGGATTGATAGAGTTCTCATCTCCCTGCTTTAGGAAGAAAGGAATGACCACAGGACACAAACTATAACCGTCACATCCAGGAATCAGGCTGTTATCCCCCGCCTCCCACCTCCAAGGAAATTGTGTGACCTTCCAGTTAATTCAGCTGAATGAAACTCCCCAGGTCTAAAGAAAGGAAAGCCTGGGGAAGTGGGGTGGTAGGGCTTTTGACTTAGACTTTAAAGTCATTTTAAGGACTGTGCGTTAATTAGATCAGTAGGTTGGCAAATGTCCTCCGTAAAGAATCGGATAGAAGATGCTTCAGGCTTCCCAGGCTGTAGGGTCTCTGTTGCCACTTCTCTACTCCATCATTCCAGCATGGAAGCAGCCTCAGGCCATAATGAGTGGGTGTGGTTGTATGTCAGCAAGGCACACAAATTCATCAGGCAGAGAAACAATTTACTTTTAGAGTCAGATAGCTCAGTACTTACATAGACAATAAAAGTAAGAACAGAACATGTATCAGCTACCTAAGTTCCTTGGGCTTCCCTGGTGTCTCAGCAGGTAAAAAAGCCGCCTGCCAATGCAGGAGACGTAGGAGATGTGGGTTCGATCCCTGAGTCAGGAAGATTCTCTGAAATAAAGGAAATGGCAACCCACTCTAGCATTCTTGCCTGGGAAATCCCATGGACAGAAGAGCCTGGTGGGCTATAGCTCAGGGAGTCACAGAGTCGAACACAACTTAGCAGCTGAGCTGCCAGGCAACAGCAATCCAGGTCCCTTATCCCACAGATGACACCAAAACAAAGCAACCGAGGTTCCTTACCTCACAGCTGACACCAAACCAAAGCAACCAGGTCCCTTATCCCACAGATGACACCAAACCAAAGCAACCAGGTCCCTTATCCCACAGATGACACCAAAACAAAGCAACCCAGGTTCCTTATCCCACAGCTGATAACCCACAGAAGAACTTGGGCCCCACGTGGCTGAGGAACTGGGTACGTGCTACAGTTTTAGGCCTCCAACTGTACTCTAGCAGGGGCAAGAGTAGTAGGCAGAAACACTTATGCCTCATTAGAACTTGGGAGGCAAGGAGAAACTATCTCATGAAACCCTCCCTGGAAGACAGCGAGGTGGAAGGAAAGCAGCTCTGTAGCAGGTGCTCATAATCCTCCCATGTGCATGATCAGAAGCGTCCCAGGGCCCTCCACCAAAGCTTAGGTCAGCTGTGGTTAAGCTTTGCCCGACATGAAGATGTGACAGTCACCAGGATACTGGGGCCAAGAATCTGCATACCCTGTGTTTCACTGAGACTTCAGGGAGTAGGCTGGATTAGGACCGCAGCCTGTCATTTACTGATTCCTGAATTAGATTATTGTCATATATGCCTTTTGAACCAACGTGCCTTGCATCATTATATACACTAACATTTAAAATTGGGTGTTAAATTGCATCCATTAAGTATTAAATTACATAATTTAACTCTAAACCCAGTTAATATTTTCTACTCTGCAAACACTCATCAAGTTTTTATTTTTTATTTGACACCCACCACAATTATGAGCTTAAGATAAACCTATTAGGCTGTAGAGTCAACATTTCACAGATGAGGAATTGGATGGGAATCAGAGAGAGATTGTACAAAGACTCATCAGTCACAGAACAGAAACTAGAATTCTGAGTGTGGGCTGCCAGGGCAGGCTTCCTTCTGCCCTTTGAGAACATGAACTCCAAAGGCTGGCACTGTCTTTCTAGGCTCCTTGTGGCCTTCACATGTGCCTGGCCAGAGACAGGCTCAGTAAATACTTATCAAATTAACAAATGGATACTCTGCCTCTCTCCTTTCTACTATTTTTCTTCATGACCTAAACAAAACAAAACAAAAAACCTCAATTCTTGAGAAACTGTAAAGCTTTCTTTAAAGAAAAGTATGCATGCATGAGTGATAAGTTGCCTCAGTTGTTTCTGACTCTGAGCCACCCTATGGACTGTAGTCCACCAGCCTCTGCTATCCATGGGATTCTCCTGACCCATGGGATCAAATCCACATCTTACATCTCCTGCGTTGTTAGCCAGGTTCTTTACCACTAGCACCACCTGGAAAATCTACAGAAAAGTGTAGTAGTGATATAAAACATTACTCAAAAGATTGGAAGCCCTTAGTCCTTAGGTATTTGTTTTATTTTCGCCTTGTTATAAAAAACTATTTGGAGAGAGAAGAACAGCTGAGAACTGGAAGAACCACAGCCTATATATAACATAAGAGACATCTCTTTTAAATTTTGCTTATACAACTGGAGGGAAAGAGGAAACCATTAAGAAAAAACTTTAACTCCCTTTTTGAATGGATGTCTAGTTATCCCCTTCAAATAACTAGAATTCAAATTCTAGTCAGCCTGTAATTAAAAAAAAAATTAACACCTCATGAAGATGATTAATATCAAAATTAGGTTACTGCAGGATGTATATTATTTGAAAGAAAAGTTTTAAGAGGTAGAGTTAATAATTGGCACCTTTGTTAATGAAATATTCTCTAAAAATATCACTTGCCTGATGAGACAAACACAGTGAATAGAGAGAAATTGCAGAATCCCCAAAAAGTCCCCCAGCAAGACAAACTTAACCCCTCAGTTATGAATCACATAAACATCAAAGGGATGTTTTGACAAGTACCCATTTTACAAAGTAAATATTCTCCCTGTAAAAGGAACTTGCTGCTGTTCAGTTGCTAAGTCATGTCCGATTCTTTGTGACCCCAGGGACTGCAGCACGCCTGGCTTCCCTGTCCTTCACTGTCTCCTGGAGTTTGCTCCAGCTCATGTCCATTGAGTTGGTGATGCCATCCAACCATCTCTTCCTCTGTCATCCCCTTCTCCTCCTGCCTTCAATCTTTCCCAGCATCAGGGTCTTTTCCAGTGAGTTGGCTCTTTGCATCAGGTGGCTAAAGGATTGGAGCTTCAGCTTCCGCATCAGTCCTTCCAATGAATATTCAGGACTGATTTCCTTTAGGATTGACTGGTTTGATCTCCCTCCTGTCCAAGGGACTCTCAGGAGTCTGCTAAATCTCAGTGTCTTGAGCTTTTGTTTGCATTGGCTTTGGTGTAGCCTCTACAGACTGTGGGATTTCCTTAGTTGATTTATTCATAGTATATTTTTTGAACCTCGGGGATACCAACCACCAAGCCAGGTTCTGAGTGTATGATGACAGATGACATACCCTTACCCTGTCTTCCTGGGCTCAGAATCTATTAAGAAATTCTGACATAAATAAAATCTCCCAAATATCTCTTCTGGACTCAAGCCAGAGGACCTTGGAGTTACTTTAGACTTTATCCCAAAATTGATTTATCATTAAAATCTGATCCTAGACTCTACTAGGACCTAATCTCCAAGCCTGCTGTTCCTTTCTAGTTATTTTTTAAGCTATGTCTGAATCACAACCAGTGGTCTAATCTTAAATTTCCAATAGTAAGGGAATTAATTACCAAGTTATGTATACTTGGTGGAGTATTCCCTCAGTGGATTATTCTTAAAACATTGAATGATGACAATGAAGACATATATATGATACTATTAACTGAAAATAATAAGCTGAGATTATTTGTTTGCCATCATTAACACTGTTTAGAAAATAGAAGGAAAAGTATATATGTCCACACGATATTTACAACTGTAAAATACTTGCCAGCATGCTGATTGCAACCCTGTAAGAGTGGGTTGAAGATGGGCTTGAACTGGAACACAGTGTCTTCCAGCAGAGTCATTAAGTCACACACCCAAGTCCTGGGCAGGGTGGATAAGGAACAGACAAAACATGATACATAGAACATGAACATGTATGAATTAGACTCATAAATTAAGAAATATGTCATACTACTCTTCAGTAATATTCAGGGGAAATGGGGGTTATATGAAGTAGGATGCTTACAATTTGGGAGGAATTCTCTATTCTAAAAGGAATTCTCTGTTCTAAGGAAAAGAATATCAAATACTAACAAAAAAAAATTCTCGAGTTAATCACAGAATCTTGAGTGAGGAAGTTCAGTCTGCATTAGGATCATGGTACATCCACCTTTGACAATGATGTAGACATATAGTTGATCCAGGTAGAAAATGAAAGCAAAGAAAACATATGAGTGTCATCTTGCAGAGATGCTATGGGTTGCCCCCACAACCTTAGAATTATGAGTAGACCTTTTTCCTTCTCTTCTTTTGCCAAATGTGTTAATGTAATCATATTGTCATTACAATGGAGAATAAGTTTGTCAAATCCGCTAGTACAGGTTCTTAGCTTTCCTTAGTCACCCAACAGTTTTTGGATTTCACTGTCTGGTTGGTTTCCTAACTGAGCATGTTGCTGCTGCTGCTAAGTCTCTTGTCATGTCCGACTCTATGCGACCCCAGAGATGGCAGCCCACCAGGCTCCCCCGTCCCTGGGATGCTCCAGGCAAGAACACTGGAGTGGGTTGCCATTTCCTTCTCCAATGCATGAAAGTGAAAAGTGAAAGTGAAGTCGCTTAGTCATTTCCGACTGTTCGTGACTCCATGGATTGCAGCCTACCAGGCTCCCCCGTCCATGGGATTTTCCAGGCAAGTGTACTGGAGTGGGGTGCCATTGCCTTCTCCGGATGAGCATGTTACTGTCTTCTAAATGGCAGTCTGGGTTCCAAATAGTCATCTTGGGTAGAGTTTTAAAATCAGTGTAATGACCAACCTTTTGTACCTCATTTGTGTTGAGAGGCACAACTAAAGGATTCACACTGCGAGGTTTCGTTATTTAATGTCCACTCTACTGGCCTCCTGTTTTTGAGCTTTCAGATTGAAAGCTATGTAATGAACTCTATTCCACCACTTCTTCAAAATGGGGTGCTGGAGAAGACTCCTGAAAGTCCCTTGGAGAGCAGGGAGATGAAACCAATCAATCTTAAGGGAAATCAACCCTGAATATTCATTGGAAGGACTGATGCTGAAGCTGAAGCTCCAGTATTTTCATGTGAACAGCCAACTCATTGGAAAAGTCCCTGATGCTAGGAAAGATTGGGGACAGAAGGAGAAGAGGGCATCAGAGGATGAGAAGGCTGGATGGCATCACTGATGCAGTGGGCATGAACTTGGGCAAACTTCAGGAGAGGGTGAGGGAGAGGGAGGCCTGGCGTGCTGCAGTCTATGGGGTCACAAAGAGTGAGACAGGACTGAGTCACTGAACAACAGCGTGCTCTGTGGGAAAGTTTGGGCTGCAGCAAGCTTATAGGCAGCACCAGGTTTTTGCATCTGAGTTATTCTCAGCAGAAACACCTTGGCTTTTATTCCCTGAGTCCCCATAAGATTGTATTTGCGGCCTGGTCCGATGAATTAGTGATTGTTAAGGAAATCATCATCCCTCTGTCAACACAAAGCAGCTCCCATATGGAAAGATCATGAGCTCTGGACTCAGGTGGATTTGGATAAGCCTTTAGCTTGATGTGTGATTGTGAGCAAGTGACTCAGTGTGTTAAGTGTCAGTCACTGAGTCATGTGTGACTCTTGTGACCCCATGGACTGTAGCCCACCAGCCTCCTCTGTCCCTGGCATTCTCCAGGCCAGAATACAGGAATGGGTTGCTGTTCCCTTCTCTCCCAGGGATCTCCCCAATCCAGGGATGGAACTCAGGTCTCCTGAGTTGCAGGCAGATTCTTTACCATCTTAGCCACCAGGAAAATGAAAAGATAGAGACCATATAATGGGTCTGACAAAAAGAATTCAGTGTGAGAGGCTCCTCTCCTTTCCTGCCTGAGTATTGCATTCAGTTCACGTAGGTCCTGAGGAGCCAGGGCTGCTGTTATACGTGTGTTTTGCCTTCTTTGTCCAGATACGCTTCACTCGCCTCTGGACCAAACAGAGGGCACACTGAGGTGTCAAGAATTTGTTCTTCCACCTTTAAACAGCTTCACGTTGTCTGAGATGTAGGGGAGCCATCAGGCTAGATTCTGCTCCTTGCTTTCAGTTATTTACCTAGCTCTAGTCTGTTTGGGCAAAGGGATTTTCTACCACATCCACACTCTGTGTGTAGGTGAGTGACGTCAGCATGGTCCCATCCAATCGGCAGGTGCATCTGTCAGTGGAAACTCAGCAACCCCTGTTTCAAGTGGGTGGGTACCTGTCTTTACAGGAGGGGCTGAGGTTCAGACACCGATGGAGGCTGACCAGTGCCAGGTGTGAGGAAGGTCAAGCGCTTATCCTTGGTGCTGTCACCAGGCCCTTCCCGATGGTTGGAGAGGGTAACAGAGAATCCAGAGGCAACGGGGGCACCACACTTGCCTCCACTATTCTGCCGAGATGGGTGGATGTCCTTCCTGGGATGGACTGTGCCAACACCTTGGCTCGAGCCTCATTCACTCAGTCATGGGCAATCTGTTGAGTGAATTGTAAGAAGCCAACATAATATTTCCCTCCTCACTCTGGACTTACTTCCCTATAGGGTTTTGTGTAAAAATTAAAATATGTGACTTGACACCTTGTACATTCTTCAGGTGCTACTGTTGACCCTTTGACCTCTCCTGTGTCCTCTGATTCGGCCCACTAAACCCTCATGCACAGAAGGGTTTCTCTTGATTAAACATGAGGGGGGCACAAAGCAATTGTGTCTTCATTGTTTTCCTTGATTGGCCAGGGAGGAGAGGGCACTGGAGCCTTGGCCAGGGGGGAGAGGGGACTGGAGCCTTGGCCAGGGGGGGAGAGGGGACTGGAGCCTTGGCCAGGGGGGAGAGGGGACTGGAGCCTTGGCCAGCGGGGAGAGGGGACTGGAGCCTTGGCCAGGGGGGAGAGGGGACTGGAGCCTTGGCCAGGGGGGAGAGGGCACTGGAGCCTTGGCCAGGGGGGAGAGGGCACTGGAGCCTGTAGTTACCTCTCTTGTACAGAGTAGAGAGGATAGGATACCAAAGTGTAGACTTTTCCCTGAGAGAAGACTCCAGTGATGCTCTTCTTTTTCTCCTGGCACAGGACGCAGCATTTTCCCATCACTTGGAAATTCCTTCTACAGCCCTGAGCTGGGAAGGGCCCATGTTTGCCCTCCGGCCCCTTTTGTCCCTAAGTACAAAACTGGACAGTCTGCCTTCCCTGGAGAGCTTCACTTTCAAAGGCAGAACGGCCTTTCCAGAAAATCTTTGTGTTTGGACAAGAGAAAAGTCCCCAATGACTGAGGTCTACCCAGAGGCCAAGATAAACAGCTCAGTAATCTATGTGGGAAAACTGGCTAAAACGGGACTCTCTGTATCGCATCAGAAACCAAAATTGATCACAATTGCTCAATTTCCAGGAAGCATTTTTGTTTTGCTTATTTCAGACACCCCCCACTTTTTTCACTATTTGTTTAAACTATTAATTTTCCCATAATGCCTCACTGCAAAACTTATATCAACCTAGCTCAGTATTAAAACAAATTTTTCAGGAAAACCTGAGTGTTCTATCTCCCTACTAAGATTTTAACTAAAAACCATTTGCTTACTATTACCAGCAGTGCAAATCAATTATTTGAACTTGATAAAAGCAAATTGAAATGTGAAAAATCCTCATTTTATTTAATCAATGTAATTTAATGATAAGCCAATAATGAATAGTTTTTAATATATTGAATGTTAGTGACTAATTGAAATTCTAGTTCATTAACTTTCTCTACAAATCATAGCCTTTAGAATGCTATGCATCATGAGTGTGGACACATTTTTATTGGTAATTATGTCTTCTGTTTACTTGGTATGTGTCCTAACTTTAAAAAAATGCTGTTTCAAATGTACTTGTATCTCAGTTCTTCTTGGGAGTTATGAATTAATCTTCTAGTAGATGTCATATACATCCAATACACCGCAGACAAATTCCTCATGCTTAAGCAAAGCACCGTCTTAATTGCATCACTACTTAATTGCAACACGCTTCTCTGGAATCTTGAGGAAACTTCGGCCCAGCCAAGCTGCTTGGCTTACCTCCCTGATCATGCCATGGGCACGTGACTGTGTTGTCCTTCCCACAGCCATGATGACCAGGGATGTTCTTCTTTCTCAGCTATTCCCCAGCTTCATTTAAAGGCCAGCTCCCTGGAGCTCATCTGGGCCACAGCTCTCTCCTCTGATGCCTGTGGCTCCGGTTATCTGGGCTTCTTACGTAACAGTCCTCAACTCTGGTGTCAATCAGTGATCATGACCGTGGTCTTCCTCCCTCACTGGGCTGCAAGTTCATTCCTGGTTCTTGTGCCTTCAAACCACGGCACTGTGTGAGCATATGCAAGTAGCTAAAAAATCATTATAAAGTGACCCAAATGTGTAGCTGAAATACCCAAAGGAACACATTCTGGTGTGACACATCCCCTTGTTAAATAAAGGCCCCAAGGTATTCACAGAGTTAGTATTTTTGGAATACAATGTTTTCAGGCACTCAAAAATCAACCACATATATTAATTTGTGATTATGTTTAGAGGTTAAGGCTAAAGGGCTTCCCAGGTGGCACCAGTGGTAAAGAATCCGCGTGCCAATGCAAGAGAACAAGAGACACAGTTTCAATCCCTGGGTCAGAAAGACCCCCTGGAGTAGGAAATGGCAACACACTCCACTATTCTTGCTTGGAAAATTCTATGGACGGAGGAGCCTGCCAGGCTATATAGTCCATGGGGTTGCAAAGAGTTGGACATGACTGAGATGCATTAAGTAGAACAGCTATGTACATCCCATCTCAAAATACTTTGTTCTGTTTGGTTGTTTTTTTTTTTTTCTTAACTACATGATGTAATTTAATCCTCAGAACAGCCCAGTGAGGTGAGCATTATTACTCCAGTTTTATAGAAGAGGAAACTGGGGGAAAAATATGTTCCAGTTAGATTTACCAGTTGAGGAGTTTGTGGATGTCTTAGAATGCATTTTTCAGAAAGTGAAAGTGTTAGTTGCTCAGTTGTGTCCACCTCTTTAGGACCTAATAGATTATAAACCACCAGGCTCCTCTGTCCATGGGATTCTCCAGGCAAGAGTATTGGAGTGGGTACCATTTCCTCCTCCAGGGGGTCTTCCCAACCCAGGGGTCAAACCTGGGTCTCCTGCATTGCAGGCAGTTTCTTTACAGTCTGAGCCAGGAGGGAAGCCCTTCTTCAGGAAGATTACTGTCTAATTGGAATGTCTTTATCTTATTTTTAGTGGTGTAATGCTTTTAATGCAGCTCAAAGTAAAAGCAGATTCTGAAGTATATGGAGACTTAGTGATTAAGAATAAGGCACCTGAGATTGTCTTAGAAATTAAGACACTATCATTCATGAACAGATAAATTATTCTCTCACTCACCATCATCATCATAATACGAATAAATAGTGATAGTTGACATATGATTGGTTCTTGAGCAGAATTTGGGAAACACTTTAAAGATGCACGCAGCATTTACAAGGAAACCTACGTCCTTAGGGAGGGAGGCTGGAGCACTCAACAGATTCTACACACCAAGCTTCTTCCAAAACCCCACCTCCATTTACTGGGTGTTTCTTTAGACTCTCAAGCTCTCTCCCAGCTGGTCTTGCTGCCTCATGCTGATCACCCTGCTAAAATGTTCTATTTTCCCTGAAAAGTATTATGTCAATCACTCTCGTCATCTTATTGGCCCCAGCCTAAATGCCTCTCCGCACACTTCCTCAGCCCCTTTTCATTTTTTTTTTTTTGTTTCCTTTGCAACTGGCTGCTGTTGTTGTTCCAAGTTTGTTTCTGTCACTGAGAGGTGAGCTCTTTGGTACACTGACCGTGTCTCTTTTGTTTGCCTGGGACACCCATCTCTTTCAAGATGAGTTCACAGCAGATGCTGAGCACGTGATGAAGAAATGAATGATGGGAACACTTCTGATGTTCCATGTTTCATGAACAAATTTTGTTGATACAGCAAAAATTCTTAATATCAAAAAGAAGTTGACATAATGGCAGTTAGTGTGATGGAAACAAGCCAGATGAAGTCATCGATACTTAATCTAACACACAAGAGGATGATATTCAGTATTTAGCACCAGCTTTCCAGAAATACAGTAGAAAGATTTTGATGAATATGCCTTTTTTTTCTATTACTTAACAAATAGCATAACTGTTAACTTTAAAAAGTAAAGGAAGAATTTCTGTAAATTTTAATTTAGATAAATTTCCTGTAAAAAGGAAAGTAGTTTATCCTTCCAGAGTTAAGGCTTACCTCTAAATGTATATTTGCTCTAAAATATGCTTTTCAATAAATGTGTTTTCAAATTAAATCTTGGATTCTGACCAACATTTTTTTCTGAATTCAGATACTTTCAGACCCCAGAGTAATAAGTTAGCTGAAAATAATCTAATGTTCTTAACAAAATAAGAAAAAAAAATATTGAAAAGATTCATCACAGAAAGAAAAACATTTTCATGGTGGAATAAAGAAAAGCCACTTCCACAATGGCTGCATTAGTAAGGAGTCTGTGATTTTTGACACAACCTCCTTCAGAGACCCACCTTGCAAAAATAAGAAGTCATTGCTAGTTTTCCTTAAGGTGTAATTTAGAATATTGGTAGAGATCATTAGAATGTTCCTTGTGGTATGAAATACTTACTGTGAGGAAACATGTTTATATATCAATGGTATTTTTAATGAATGGGTGCTTATGATTATAGAGAAGTTTTAGTGTTTTAAGTGTAATTTTAAGAAATTGCAGAACCATCAGTAGTATCAGAAGAAAGAGATGTTCTTATAAGCTGCTTTTCGTATAAAGCAGCTTAAGTATTCCTTGGAACCCTGTGGCATCGCTTCAGTTCTACAGGCAACTTTGGAAGGGGAAGTCTCAGGCAAAATTAGGGGCTTGGTGAAATTTCCTTCTTTTTTGAAGGTGAAGTTTGCCTCACGGTCATGTTGCTTTAATTTAAAAAAAAAAAAAAAAAGCATGAAATCGAATCCAGGCTTCTCAAACAATTCTTGAAGCCCCTTTCTCCCACTGACAGGAAAACAGGATCAAACACGTAGTAGTTTTACCCTGAGCATCCGGCAGGGATGTTTCAGTAGGAGTAGGCACTGGCCCTGCCTGACCCAGTCAGCGCACTGGGATCGGAGAAGGTGAAACTTAAGACCAAGATGGCAAGCAGCCAACCAGGCTTTCCCAAGTAAGGTACCTCTTAAGCTGCAGGCAATCACATAACTTTCTTGCCTTGCTTCTCAATCAACGTGTTAGTCCTTCAGTTGTGTCCTACTCTGCAACCCCATGGACTGTAGCCCGCCAGGCTCCTCTGTCCATGGAATTCTCCAGGCAAAAAGACTGGAGTGGGCAGCCATTCCCTTCTCCAGGGGATCTTTCTGACCCAGGGAGAAACCCAGGTCTTCCGCATTGTAGGCAGATTCTTTTTCTCTGAGCCACCAGAGAACCTTCCCTATAAAACCCCTTCTTAGCTCCTTTGCTCAAAGGAACTCTTGAATGGTTTAATTCTGCTGCTGCTTTTGTTCAGTCACTCAGTTGCGTCCTACTGTTTGTAACGCATGGACTGTAGCCCATCAGGCTCCTCTGTGCATAGAACTTCCCAGGCAAGAATATTCTAATGGGTTGCCATTTCCTGTTCTAGGGACTCTTCCCAACCCAGAGACTGAACCTGTGTCTCCTCCATGGGCAGGCATCTTGTTTACTGCTGAGCCACCAGGAAAGTCCCAGGGAACAGTTTAATAGGCCTCAGTTTATCTTTTAACAACTACAGGGTCACTTATCAAAAAGTTCCAGCGAGGTTATGGTGAAGGTAACTGTTTGACACTCCTTTCCACCCCAGCCTGGTCCTACAGTGAGAAGCACCAGCTTTAACCCTTTGAACTTAGGCTGGTTAATAAACAGTAATTGCATAGTAACTTAACCAGCCATATTTTTCTCTATTGCTTGATTTATTACTTTTGGATTATCATCCCCAGCTGTGGAACTTGGACTTTTCCTTTGTCTCCATTCTATTCTTGGATTATTTTTTCCCTTTTAAAATGAGACTAAGTGGAATAGTTAATGGGGATAGTGTATTTAAAGCGTTTATGAGGTTTAAATGAGGAGATAGAGGTCAAGTTCTTAGAACAGCACTCTTTACAAGGTTAGCATATTTGATTTGTTAATAAGGGGTTTTAATATCATTAATATTAATGACATTATTATTTAGACTACCTCCCTGGCCCCATGTTTGATGATTAGGTAAGAACTTGTAGTCCTACTCTCAGTGAACTGAAACTCGATAGCATCTTCAGTCTCTTACTGTTGTTGTTGTTCAGTTGCTATATTGTGACCAACTCTTTGCGACCCCATGGACTGCAGCATGCCGGGCTTCCCTGTCCTTCACCATCTCCCGGAGCTTGCTCGAACTCATGTCCATTGAGTCAGTGATGCCATCCAACCCTCTCATCCTCTGTCGCCCCCTTCTCCTCCCGCCTTCAGTCTGTCCCAGCATCAGGGTCTCTTCTAAGGAATTGGCTCTTCGCATCAGGTGGCTGAAGTGTTGGAGGTGGCCATAGTCTCTTGGGAGCTCTGCCCTAACTTGGCAGACCTTGTCACTCCCAGGCTGTATCCGCTGCCTTTGCTCACTACTGTGTCCTGTGTCCCTGACCTCCTGGCTCTTAAGAGAAAGTGTCCAATGGCTGCTTGTCTGTGGGAGCATCTTCTGTACCATCCTGGCCCTCTCACTGTCTTCTGTCTGCTTCCTCCTTCCCAACATCCCCTGGATTTTTTTATTTTTATTTTTGGCCACACCCCATGGCTTGTAGGATCTTAGTTCCCCTGCCAGGATCAAATCTGTGCCTCCTGTTCTGGAAACACAGAACCCTAACCACTGGGCTGCCAGGGAATTCCCAGCCTTCTGTTGTATCTGTTGCTGTTGTTGTTGGCCAGAAATCTTCATCTAATCATTCCCATGTTGTATATGAACTCTTTCATTGAGACAGAGCTAGAATAAAGTATCTACCATCTACAGTATTTATGATACAGTATATTGAATATTGTAGACAGGGCTATACTAAACCACTATTAAATGGAAAATTGTAATACATTTTAAAAGTCTGCTACTCAAAAGGAAGACTTCTTTATTTTATTACAGGTTTGGGGGTATATTTGTTTGTTCTCGGGCAAATTTTAGAAATTTTCGGTGTCTCTTTTTTCTCATCGGTAAAGTTGAAATAATAACACCTTCCTCATTAGAGTTGTTTAAATGACTAAATTATGTAATAATCTTATAGATCACAATCTGTTTAACCAATAATATCTATCCTTAAGTGGGTGAGGATGATGTAGTAATGATGATGGTGGTGGTAGTGATAATGATTATGATGATAAATAAAGCGAAAATATATACCTTCCTATAAAAGCTGTTAGTGTATCAATGATGTAATAATTTTACTTATCACAAATAATGCCTATTATTCATGGGATGATGTTGGTTGTGGTGGTGGTGGAGGTGATAACTAGTATTCTTGAGCAAAAGTCTGACTTTAGATCATCCATAACACCAAAAGTCACCATGTGAGCGCCAATAGTCATTTTCTATATCTTAGAGAAAAACAGACATTTCAACTAAAGTTAATTTGTTTAATTTTAATTAGATACTTACTGGTGTATGCAGCTAGCTATGTTCTCCAATGTGCAGACGGAAGCTTTTGTTTCACATAGCTAGTTCCTATATCAAGTCCTAAAGGTCAACTCTTAGCTTACCCCTTTTGTTGCAGCTTAGCCTGCCTTTCTGATGACCCTTTGGTGTGTGTTTTCAGTGCCTGCATTGGGGCCCAGGACCCGTACTGTGGCTGGGACACGGCGATGAAGAAATGCACGAGCCTGGAGGAGAGCCTGAGCATGGTGCAGTGGGAGCAGAGCATCACCACCTGTCCCGTGAGTGTCCGGGCCCCCGGCTCCGGGAGCACCATCCCTGGGACCCCAGCGGTCCTGACCCACAGTCCCACCCCACCCTTCTGCAGCCTCCATTCCTTTTCCTATGAGAACCTTCCTCATAAATCTGGTCTGTGTTTTCTTAACGCATTCAGCTCTTCCTGCACCAAGCCACACAGGATGCTGCCCTCAATTGCTGTCTGTTTTGAAAAGAAATATCTTAACAGAAGGGGCTTCGCTGGTGGCTCAAGAATCTGCCTGCCAGCACTATTTACAATAGCTAGATGTCCGTCAACAGATGAAAGGATAAAGAAGCTGTGGTACATATATATCATGGAATATTGCTCAGCCATATAAAGGAATACATTTGAGTCCGTTCTAATGAGGTGAATGAACTTAGAGCCTATTATACAGAGTGAAGTAAGTCAAAAACAGAAAAACAAATATCATATATTAACACATACATAAGAAATCTAGAGGACTTCCCTGTAGCTCAAACGATAAAGAATCTGTCTGCAATGCAAGAGACCCAAGTTCAGTCTCTGCATCATAAAGATCCTCCAGAGAAGGGAATGGCAATCCTGTCCAATATTCTTACCTGGTGAATCCCACAGACAGAAGAGCCTGGTGAGCTACAGTCCGTGGGGTCCAAGGAGTCAGACACGACTGAGTGAATAACACTACTATTATGGAATCTAGAAAGATGGTACTGCTGATCCTATTTGCAGGGAAGCAGTGGAAATGCAGTCATAGGGAAGAGACTTGTGGACACAGTCAGGGGAAGGAGAGGGTGGGGCGAACTGTTTCCATGACAGAGTAGCATGGAAACATACACATTTCCATATGGAAAATAGTTAGCCAGTGGGAATTTTCTGTGTAACCCACGGAGCTCAAACTCCATGCTCTGTGACAACCTAGAGGGGTGGGGTGGGCTGGGAGGTGGGAGGGAGGGGACATCTGTATACCTGTGGCTGATTCAAGAGGATGTGTGGCAGAAACCAACACAACATTGTAAAGCAATTATCCTCCAATTAAATACACATAAATTTCAGGAAAAAAAAGAGAAAAGAATCCACCTGCTATTGCAGGAGACATATGAGATAAGAGTTTGATCCCTGGGTCGGGAAGAATCCCTGGAGCAGGAAAAGGCAACCCACTCCAGTATTCTTGCCTGGAAAATCCCACAGACAGGGGAGACTTGCGGGCTACAGTCCATGGGATTGCAAAGAGCTGGACATGACTGAACACACACACACACACACACACACATGATCTTAAGAGAAAATAGTGCTGGTTTCCAAGTGGAATGTAACATCTCTGTTAATTCTTGAATTTTTTTGTCTCCAGAGTTTGGTGTGGACTATTTTGCCCTTTGTAGCATTAATATTAATAAAATAGTATCTTCCACACCCACCCATATCTCCTGGGAGCTATAATGCCAGAAGCGGGGAAACAGCTTTTAAACAAACTGAAGGATCGTATGATGGAATCCCATGTGGCACAGTGTCTTCGCTACTGCTCAGGGTCAGGGAATTCCTGGGAGAAACATCCTAAAGTATACTCCCCCGGGGAACCCTGTGGAATGTGGAGAAACTCCAGTCTGTTTACAGTCAGACTCTGAATCCAAGAACACAGATTCCACTCTTGCCTTTGCCGTTATGTTTACCTGGGTCCTCACTTGCACAATCCAGCCTTTCTTCTCCTTTGTCTTCAGAGCTGTCAGTTAAGTTATCCCAAGTTCTGTTTTTCTGTTCTTGGAGAATATGAGCAACACCTATTAACTTCAGCACATTTAGGATTCAGATAGGTCCCTTGGCTGTCACCTCACTGCCCGTGTGCATTTTTATCAGCCCTGGCCTCACCCTGCAAGCCAGAGGTGAGAAAGCAGGGACGCCGTCCCTTATGTTAAATTCGTGATGGTCCTTCAGTTCCAAACAGCCGGAGGCATCGGAACAGTCTGTCCGTTTCCTATCAAGGAACCTGCTCTTTGCATCTAAGCCACGTGCCACGAAGGCTGTCCTTCAGTTTGTAAGTGAGACAAGCAGGCAGAGTGACTGGAGGAAGGCTCAGGCGATTAAACTGGTGTCATTCCCCAATTGTTGGCACAAAGTGTAGGCTTTTCCCTCTAAAGGACGGTACATCACCGCATCCAGGCTCTCAGCAAAGCCTTGAAGGGGGTGGGCTGAGCTGCCAGTCCTTTTTGTTCTTTAGCTCCAGATCTCTGAATTTAGGAGCCAGTGCATCTGCAGTGTCTTGTGAAACTGGTTCAAACATGCCACTGTCTGTGTGAAGTCCTTTCTTCTGTCTGAACCACACTGTACAAGCACAGAGGTGTTCCCTTTAAATTCTTTGCAGCTAAAGAAAACACAAAGTGTGCTATGTGACATGTAGCTTTAAAAGCTCAGACATGCACTTTAGAAGAATCAGCACATCTTGCAGAAGTTTGACCTTACTGTTTTAATGCTTAAAAAGGGGGCAGAAGATAACAGCGGTTCTTCTTAAGCAATAAAGTCGCTGGTCCAGGGCTCAAGGGTGTTTCACTGGCTTTCTGGGACATGCTTAATTACATAATGGGAAATACACACTCACCCACTTGGTTCGTAACAAGTATGTCTTGTATGTTTCTATGGTCAAAAAATGAAGGTGACTGGATATTTAAGAAGTGACAGGAGGGTTATCACTAAAGTTGCTTCTTTCTGCTGAGAGGACAGCTTCTGGTACAAACTCAGGAAAGGTCAGGGGATGATGTGGACCTACCCTGGTTTCAGAGCTGCCCCTCCACCAGCTCTTTTTGCAAAATGTGGCTGAGATGTGATCTCTGATTCACTGTCCCTAAAAGACCCTTAAGAAGATTTTTTATGTTTTTGTTTTTTCCGCCTGATTTGAGGTGATTTCATTACCCACAACCATCTCTCCCATCTCATCCAATGTAATTGGTTATTTACCAAGATACACTTTTGATAAGAATGTGCAAAGCATCTAACAACAGACAATAATAAATTGTATCACTTTGAGCAAAGCTAAGGAAAGCAAAACGTGTATTTTCTGATTTATGTAAGTTGCCAGGCAGAATTTGGGAAATCCTATATTACCTAACTCTTGTTTTAATTAATTATATATATCTTTCAAAAAATCTCTTAGAAAGAAATGAGCTAGATGAAATGATTAGCATTGATATAGATCAGGCTTAGAGAAGTATTTTTAAAAGCAATTAAAATGTAATTTATACTATTATTTTTAATTTTTGACTGAAATGAAAGAAAGGTTCGACTTTGTGGACCAGAGTAAAGACAGAGACCTATTTTCCACTCAAAGGTCCCTATTTAAAAATGTTTATGGATTTCTCTTATCCAGGAGACGGAACACTAGTTAATTGACATATTGGTTAATGTTCTTTTTGCTTATATTATTGTAATGTAAGCATTTTACTCAGTATAAGAGATTTCAAGTACTAAAGTTAGATCTAAATTTATATACCTAGAGCGATTCAAGTAATATATGTGTCCTAACTTGCAGTGTTGCTTAACAAGGGTGAAGGTGAAAGTGTTAGTCACTCAACTGTGTCCCAATCTTTACGACTGCATGGATTGCAGCCTTCCAGGTTCCTCTGTCCCTGGAATTCTCCAGGCAAGAATACTGGGTAGCCATTCCCTTCTCCAGGGGATCTTCCTGACCCAGGGATCAAACTCAAGTCTCCTGCATTGGCAGGCAGATTCTTTAATCTGAGCTACCAAGGAAATCTACCTGGGCGTGATTTATGTGTGACTGTCATCCACACTCTGTGTGGTGTGTAGGTGCATGCTAAGTCACTTCAGTCGTGTCTAACTCTGCGATCCTATGGACTGTAGCCTGCCAGTCTCTTCCGTCCCTGGGGTTCTCCAAGCAAGAATACTGTCTGGACACACGGTTATTAGCACACTATGTCATACAATGAGTCTCTTTTTCAAAATGCATGCTGCAGTGATTACCAAAATAAAGTAGACCAAATAAGCACCTAAATGTATTAAAATAACAGATTCTTCCTGGCTGCTGTGTAATTAACATCTTTGAGTGAAAGGAGTCTTTAGCAATGATTAAGCCTAGAGCTCTTTATTTAGACATCAGTACAGTAGACCACAGACTAAAGGTTTTACACAAGATTCTGAAACTACATTGGGAAATAAATCTGGACTTAAGTCCAGTACTTCTGAGATTCTCCCTTGTCTGCAGATCAGTGCCATTTCCAGCCGGCAGCATCTCCCAAAGCAGTGGCTGATTGGTAGACTAAGTGATTGGTGACCCCCTTGTCATCCACATGTTATGTTCAGGTAGCCAGACAGGTACTACCGAAATCTACTGTGAAAGAAGGAAAAGGGAATTAAGGTTACGTGGGATTCCATTTTTAAGAAAACACTAAAGTGTCCTTACGGTTAGAGTCTGTTGTTATTCCGTCACTAAGTTGTCCGACTCTTTGTGATCCCGTGGACTGCAGCACACTAGGCTTCCCTGTCCTTCACTGTCTCCTGGAGCTTCCTCAAACTCATGTTCACTGGGTCAGTGATGCCATCCAACCATCTCATCCTCTGCCACCCCCTTCCCCTCCCACCCTCAGTCTTTCCCAGCATCAGGTGGCCAAAGTATTGGAGCTTCAGCTTCAGCTTGAGTCCTCAGTCCTTCCAAGGAATATTCAGGGTTGACTTCCTTTAGGATATACTGGTTCGATCTCCTTGAAGCCCAAGGGAGGCTCAAGAGTCTCCTCCAACACCACAGTTTGAAGCATGGTCAGAGTAGGAGTTGCATTCTTTTTTTTTTATCCTGGTGGGACAGTAGGCTACAGGGCCTTAGAAATGGGGATGTTTTCCTCTCAGGAAATATCTGCCTTTGTACCTTCACTCATTTGTGTAGGATCCCGTGAATCACTCAGAATCCAGAGGATCAGGCAGGATTCTCCTCTCCCTTTTGACCACATCTTATAGAAAGAGCCAGGTGTGGCAAGTGGGTATAAAGCCTTGGTGGTGGATAAGTAAGGACAGAGCCATCATTGTGGCAGCTGGAGACGAGCAACCAGCCAGTTCAGCGGAAATGGACACAGTTAATGCTGAGCTTCCCTGGTGGCTCAGTCAGTAAAGAATCTGCCTGCAATGCAGCAGACCTGGGTTCAATCCTTGGGTCAGGAAGATCCCCTGGAAAAGAAAATGACAACCCACTCCAGTATTCTTGCCTAGAGAATTCCATGGACAGAGAAGCCTGGGTGGGCTACAGTCCATGGGGTCACAGAAAGTCGGACACGGCTTAGCAACTAAACCACCCACAGTGGTTACTCTTGCCTGTTGTATTTGGAGGCATGACAGTGCAGAGATAAAACTCACTTGGATATATATATATATTTTTTTAATATTTATTTATATGGCTATGCTGGATCTTAGTTGCAAGTTATGGGATCTAGTTTCCTGACCACGGATAGAACCTAGGGCCCCTGCATTGGGAGCTTGGATTCTTAGCCACCAGACCACCAGGAAAGTCACCTGGATTTTCACAAAATATGGTTTCACCTTTCTTTTGAAACTGTGACACGCAAGTACAGTTTGTTTTACGAGTTACACATGTTAGTCGCTGAGTCGTCATGTCACAGTTTGTTTGCTCCAAAGGAATTAATTCTCTCCTCCATGGAGTTCCCCCCCTTATATGGATGACAAATCTTGAATCCCCCAGAATCAACCAGGGCAGGAACTTGTGAGCAAGATGGTGGGAGCAGCAGGCAGCCGAGGGTAAAGCGAAGCATGTAACTTACATGTGACCTCATCTCTTCATCTATCATATTTTCTAAGAAATGCAGTTTCCCCATGTTAAATTCAGGAGGTTTGGACTCTATGCTTTCTGTCCATTTGCAGAGGGGAGATTTCTTCTGAGGGCTGGGTGATCTGAAGTCTGGGTCCCATGAGTCTCAAATCAAGGCAAGACCCCCTTGTCAGATTTGAGCTGACATGATGTGGTTCCACCTGCCCTGGACTAGTCTCCATGGTCAAGGGACCATTGAGGCCCCTCCATTAGGGCTCTCAGCATCCACGTCACAGAGCATCCATGTCACAGAGCATCCACGTCACAGAGCATCCACATCACAGGGCATCCACACCACAGGGCATCCACACACGCCTCCTGCCCTCTGCTCTGACCCTGCTGAAGCTTCTAGGTCAGCTCTCAGCTTTGCTTCCCCTGGGCCACCCGCTCCCGTCCCAGGGACAGCAGCCTGGTGCCCACACCTGTGGCAGTATCCTTCCCCTTTGTCATCACTCAGGCTTCCCTCTGCCTCCACAGCCCCCGAAGACCCCCTCTCCAGGAGCCTCCATCATCACCATCCCTCCAGATCCCACCAGCTTGCTGGAAGCCCCCCATCTCCTCGTCCACACCCTCTCCTCTGAGCTGCATCACTGGATTTATTTGCAGTAATAATTATGGGTCCAGCTCCTCCATGCCAGCTTGTAAACTCTGGGAGGGTGGATACAATACAGATTTGACTGGGATGTGCTTAACAACTAGGACATATCTGGTTGCTTAATAGGCACTCTTTTAATTTGTAAACTAAATGTCAGTTTGAAATGACTTTTTTAGACCAAGCCAGATCTTAAATAAAACTAGTTGACCAATCTTTCAATGTTTTAAGGAACATAAAAATGCAAGAGTTGTACATGTGTGAGTTTTAACTTCATTTCTTTTTTTCATTTTATATTTTCTTTTTTCAATTAATTTTTATTGGGGTGTAGTGTTAGCTTCTGGTGTACAATGAAGTGAATCAGATATACATACATACACACACACTTATATATACATACATTCATTTTTAGGATTCTTTTCCAATATAGATCATCACAGACTACTGAGCGGAGTTCAGTATAAAATGAACTATAAAATAGTTCATTAAAAATAGGTCCTATAAGTTATCTATTTTCTATTATTAGTGTGTCCATGTCAACCCCCATCTCCCAACTTATCCCTCCCCCATGTCCCCCTCCCCTATGTCGCCCTCCCCCTCTAACCATAAGTATGTTTCCTGCATCTGTGACTCTGTTTTTTAAATAGGTTCATTTGTGCCATTATTTTTTAAGATTCCACTTATAAGTGATATCACGAGAAAGGGACAGAAGAAAAAAAGGGGAGAAGGAGGGAAAGGGGAATATGCTAATGCCTTGTCAGTCAAGGGGTGGTAGGATTGTCTACTCACGTGAGAAACCCAGAGAACAAGAAGAATTGGATATTCAACCAGTCAGTTCAGTCACTCAGTCATGTCCGACTCTTTGCAGCCCCACAGACTGCAGCATGCCAGGCCTCCCCGTCCATCACCAACTCCCAGGGTTTACTCAAACTCATGTCCATTGAGTCAGTGATGATATCCAACCATCTCATCCTCTGCTGTCCCCTTCTCCTCCCACTTTCAATCTTTCCCAGCATCAGGGTCTTCTCCAATGAATCAGTTCTTCACATCAGGTGGCCACAGTATTGGAGTTTCAGCCTCAGCATCGGTCCTTCCAATGAATATTCAGGAGTGATTTCCTTCCGGATTGACTGGTTGGATCTCCTTGCAGTCCAGGGACTCTCAACAGTCTTCTCCAACACCGTAACTCAAAAGGATCAATTCTTCGGTGCTCAACTTTCTTTATAGTCCAACTCTCACATCCATACATGACTACTAGAAAAACCATAGCTTTGACTAGATGGACCTTTGTTGGTAAAGTCCTGTCTCTCCTTTTCAATATGTTATCTAGGTTGGTCATAATTTTTCTTCCAAGGAGCAAGCATCTATTAATTTCATGGCTGCAGTGACCATCTGCAGTGATTTTTAGAGCCCCCCAAAATAAAAAAGTCTATCACTCTTTCCATTGTTTCCCCACCTATTTGCCATGAAGTGATGGGACCAGATACCATAATCTTAGTTTTCTGAATGTTGAGTTTTAACCCACTTTTTCACTCTCCTCTTTCACTTTTGTCAAGAAGCTCTTTAGTTCTTTGCTTTCTGCCATAAGGAAGGGTGGTGTCATCTGTGTATCTGAGGTTATTGATATTTCTCCTGGCAATCTTGATTCCAGCTTGTGCTTCATCCAGCCCAGCATTTCACATGATATACTCTGCATATAAGTTAAATAAACAGGGTGACAATATACAGTCTTGATGTACCCCTTTCCCGATTTGGAACTAGTCTATTTTTCTGGTTCTAACTGTTGCTTCCTGACCTGCATACAGATATCTCCGGAGCCAAGTGAGGTGCTCTGGTATTCCCATCTCTTTAAGAATTTTCCACAGTTTGTTGTGATCCACAGTCAAAGGCTTTGGCATAGTCAATAAAGCAGAAGTAGATATTTATCTGGAACTCTCTTGCTTTTTCGATGATCCAGTGGATGTTGGCAATTTGATCTCTGGTTCCTCTGCCTTTTCTAAATGCAGCTTGAACATCTGAAAGTTTACAGTTCATGTACTGTTGAAGCCTGGCTTGGAGAATTTTGAGCATTACTTTGCTAGCGGGTGAGATGAGGGCAATTGTGCAGTAGTTTGAGCATTCTTTGGCATTGCCTTTCTTTGGGATTGGAATGAAAACTGACCTTTTCCAGTCCTGTGGTCACCGCTGAGTTTTCCAAATTTGCTGGCATATTGAGTGCAGCACTTTCACAGCATCATCTTTCAGGATTTGAAATAGCTCCACTGGAATTCCATCACCTTCACTAGCTTTGTTTGTAGTGATGCTTCCTAAGGCCCACTTGAGTTCACATTCCAGGATGTCTGACTATAGGCGAGTGATCACACCATCATGATCATCTGGGTCATGAAGATCTTTTTTGTACAGTTCTTCTGTGTATTCTTGCATTGTGTATTCTGTGTATTCTTAATATCTTCTGCTTCTGTTAGGTCCCTACCATTTCTGTCCTTTATTGTGCTCATCTTTGCATGAAAGTTTCCATTGGTATCTCTAATTTTCTTGAAGAGATCTCTAGTCTTTCCCGTTCTATTGTTTTCCTCTATTTCTTTGCACTGATCACTGAGGAAGGCTTTCTTATCTCTCCTTGCTATTCTTTGGAACTCTGCATTCAGATGTGTATATCTTTCCTTTTCTCCTTTGCCTTTAGCTTCAATAGTTACAGCCTATTCTGCTCCATTCTGTTCCGGCATGTTTAGAAGAGGAGAGAGGATGTCCTTTATTCTTGATTCCTAAAAGTGAAAGTGAAGTCACTCGGTCATAACTGACTCTTTGCGACCCCATGGACTGTAGCCTACCCGGGCTCCTCCATCCATGGGATTTTCCAGGCAAGAGTGCTGCAGTGGGTTGCCATTTCCTTCTCCAGGGGATCTTCCTGGCCCAGCGATCAAACCCAGGTCTCCTACATTCTAGGCAGATGCTTTCCCATCTGAGCCACAGGAAAGTCCTAAATTTGATTCCTAAAATTGTACTTAAATTTATACTTACTCATAATAAGTTTTACATGGCTTCTTCACAAATAAAAGATGTTTTGTTATGAAAAACAATAACAGCAACAAAAAGAACTAGACTTTTGGATTCTCTGGGAGAAGGCAAGGGTGGGATGATTTGAGAGAATAGCATTGAAATATGTGTATTATCACGTGTGAAACAGATCGCCAGTCCAGGTTCGATGCATGAGACAGGGCGCTCAGGGCTGGTGCACTGGGATGACCCTGAGGGGTGGGATGGAGAGGGAGGTTGGGAGGGTGGTTCAGAATGCAGAGCACATGTACACCCATGGCTGATTCATGTCAATGTATGGCAAAACCACTACAATATTGTAAAGTAATTAGCCTCCAATTAAAATAAAAAAAGAACTAGAGTAGAAAACCCTGCCATGGTTTGATTGACAGGTCATTAGCACCTTCCCCTCCCCCTCCTCCTTTCTCTCTGTTCCCTCCTCCCCTCCACCTCCTTCCTCCCCCTCCTCACCTCCACTCCATCCCTGTCTCCACCCGTGGCCTTTACTGCTTTTCTTCAAAATACTTCCCCTTCCTCTCTTTCTGATTGCAATCTGAGATATTCCAAAGAAGCTCTGATGGTCTCGTGGGACATCTCATTTTTTCCTCTTATTATGTTTGCAGCCTTAACCCTTTCTGACATCCTTGCCTATATCTGCTTCCTAGGTGAGGAATCTCACCGTGGATGGGCACTACGGCGCGTGGTCTCCGTGGACGCCCTGCACGCACACGGACGGAAGCGCCATGGGATCCTGCCTCTGTCGCACCCGCTCCTGCGACAGCCCGGCCCCCCAGTGTGGCGGCTGGCAGTGCCAGGGCCCCCGCATGGAGATCGCAAACTGCTCCAGGTGCGTCCCTCCTGACGCTTGGGCTTAAACGCAAGTGTAAACCCAGCTTGTCCAGGCATTTGGGAAAGCACTTCCGATACATGCCTTCCCTCTTGAAGAGAAAGGTCACAAAAAGATAGAGACGGTGACCACTTAAAAATGACAGGATCTGTGGGGGGAGATTTTAAATTAAAAACCTAATTTGCAATGCATTTATATACCTATGCGTCCTGTACATAGATTTGTATAACTGAATCGCTGTGCTATATAACTAAAACTAACATGATATTGTAAATCAACTATAACTCAATTTAAAAAATTGAAAATCGGATTCTAAGCCTCTTTATATGTTTAGGTAAATCTAAACCTATCTATGTGTTCATTGTTAGATTGAGAAAAGTGTTTCGAGTATGCAAAATATTAGAAGAAGGAAAAGCATAGTTTCTGAATGTTAAATTAGACTCTGCTCATCAATTTTTTAAAATGCGAAGGTGACTATCAAATCTCTGTGGTATTTAAATTCCATTCACACATTCAAATAGTGATGTAACAGAAATGTCTGCAACATATGAAGCTTTCGGTGAAAGGAGAATTCAGTGACAACTTGCAAGTATATGAAGGGTATCTAGTTTATCACCATTCTTTTAGAGGGCAGGTGAGTAGCTTGCTATGGAGACAGAGCATCCGAAAACCACACTGTCCAAATATAAGCATTGTGATTGGCAGCTGGCCCATTGCAGGTACCTGGGTGGACATGGGAGCTTTAGTTGTTACCCTAGACCGATCCTTTACAGATTCAGGAATATCGGCTCTAGGGGCCATTTCTGAAACTACCAAAGCTATCCTACACTGCTGCTTATACTCAGAGGACCCTGCTTCTTAAAGTGTATATTTCAATATCTTAATGCTCCATTGTGTTTGACTCTTTGTGACCCCATGGACTGTAGCCCACCAGGCTCTTCTGTCCATGGGATTTTCCTGGCAAGAATGCTGGAGTGGGCTGCCTAAAAGAACTAGAGTAGAAAACCCTGCCATGGTTTGATTGACAGGTCATTAGCACCTTCCCCTCCCCCTCCTCCTTTCTCTCTGTTCCCTCCTCCCCTCCACCTCCTTCCTCCCCCTCCTCACCTCCACTCCATCCCTGTCTCCACCCGTGGCCTTTACTGCTTTTCTTCAAAATACTTCCCCTTCCTCTCTTTCTGATTGCAATCTGAGATATTCCAAAGAAGCTCTGATGGTCTCGTGGGACATCTCATTTTTTCCTCTTATTATGTTTGCAGCCTTAACCCTTTCTGACATCCTTGCCTATATCTGCTTCCTAGGTGAGGAATCTCACCGTGGATGGGCACTACGGCGCGTGGTCTCCGTGGACGCCCTGCACGCACACGGACGGAAGCGCCATGGGATCCTGCCTCTGTCGCACCCGCTCCTGTGACAGCCCGGCCCCCCAGTGTGGCGGCTGGCAGTGCCAGGGCCCCCGCATGGAGATCGCAAACTGCTCCAGGTGCGTCCCTCCTGACGCTTGGGCTTAAACGCAAGTGTAAACCCAGCTTGTCCAGGCATTTGGGAAAGCACTTCCGATACATGCCTTCCCTCTTGAAGAGAAAGGTCACAAAAAGATAGAGACGGTGACCACTTAAAAATGACAGGATCTGTGGGGGGAGATTTTAAATTAAAAACCTAATTTGCAATGCATTTATATACCTATGCGTCCTGTACATAGATTTGTATAACTGAATCGCTGTGCTATATAACTAAAACTAACATGATATTGTAAATCAACTATAACTCAATTTAAAAAATTGAAAATCGGATTCTAAGCCTCTTTATATGTTTAGGTAAATCTAAACCTATCTATGTGTTCATTGTTAGATTGAGAAAAGTGTTTCGAGTATGCAAAATATTAGAAGAAGGAAAAGCATAGTTTCTGAATGTTAAATTAGACTCTGCTCATCAATTTTTTAAAATGCGAAGGTGACTATCAAATCTCTGTGGTATTTAAATTCCATTCACACATTCAAATAGTGATGTAACAGAAATGTCTGCAACATATGAAGCTTTCGGTGAAAGGAGAATTCAGTGACAACTTGCAAGTATATGAAGGGTATCTAGTTTATCACCATTCTTTTAGAGGGCAGGTGAGTAGCTTGCTATGGAGACAGAGCATCCGAAAACCACACTGTCCAAATATAAGCATTGTGATTGGCAGCTGGCCCATTGCAGGTACCTGGGTGGACATGGGAGCTTTAGTTGTTACCCTAGACCGATCCTTTACAGATTCAGGAATATCGGCTCTAGGGGCCATTTCTGAAACTACCAAAGCTATCCTACACTGCTGCTTATACTCAGAGGACCCTGCTTCTTAAAGTGTATATTTCAATATCTTAATGCTCCATTGTGTTTGACTCTTTGTGACCCCATGGACTGTAGCCCACCAGGCTCTTCTGTCCATGGGATTTTCCTGGCAAGAATGCTGGAGTGGGCTGCCATTTCCCTCTCCAGGGGATCTTCCTGGCTCAGGGATCAAACCCACATCTCCTGCTCTGGCAGACAGATTCTTTACCACTGTGCCATCTGGGAAGCCCCTCTAAAAGTGCGTATGGCTTTCCAAATCCACATGAGAGGTCACTTACTGGTACATGAGCTGTTAGTGATAATTTTTGGTTGACGACTTATGCGGGATCCAAGAACGCGTGAGTCGATACACTGTACCTGCATCTCTGTCCTTGCCTGACTCGGGGATCGTGTCTGTCGTGGCAACGGAAACGATGCTCAGCTGCCAGGAGCATCCCGTCTGCTTGATGGGGACCTCTCATGAGTGCACACTTCAGCGTGCCCGAGGAATAGGAAGCTAGGACTCCATCATTGGCAAAAACAGGCCATGTTGTGGTTTTATGGGTGTCACCAGATTTGATCTTCATCCTTATGAACCACCTCACTGCAGGGTCAGGAGGGAGGAACCATGGCACTCACTTCCTTCTATCCACTGGGAGCCCCTGGTACTGTCAAAGCAAAGAGACAGTCGTGAGAAGCCACGTGAACAAGGCCAGTTTGCAGCAAATATTTGGTTTTCTAGCAGCAAGGGCTTATTAGCTTACATATTCCTTTGAAGTTATCTGCCAAAACTATGGTAATCTGACATCAGAAATTGTTTTTAATGCCCTTTATCAGTTGATTAACTTGTTTATGTTGGCCTCAGTTTTGTTGGAAGCAGAAAAGTGGAAACCACCTAACTTGCAAACTGATTTTTTTTTTTTGGCACAGCCACTGATGTCAAGTACTTCCTCAATTAGTGCAAAGTACATCGGAAAGCCTCTACAAAGACTGATCTAATGACTCTAAGTTAAACCTGTTCTTCATTTATCTTTGTTATTGTTTAACTTAATATACTCAGAAAGTGTTGGGGAATTCAAAATATTGCTAATTCAATACATTTGTCAAATATAATATCTTTGATTAAATGCTCTCATATCACATCATTTAAATTTGTCATTATCTTGGAGCTACAGATTAAGGGCATTCAATTTATGGAAATAAATCCACAGTATAAGGTAATTAGCTAAGCCAGACTCTATTATCAAACTGGGGCCAAGTCACACTTCCTATCAATCATGAAAATCTGGTTTAATTTTATAATTAAAGTGAACACATGAATGTCTACACCCCTTCTGAATTCTAATTTTTTGGGAAAGAAGAAGGAACAGAGAGAGACAAAACTCAAACTAGCTCAGTAGTAAGGTAGAATGTCAAGGAAGGCTTGGAGCTTTGACAGAGTTTTTGTCATCTAAATAAGCCTGCAGCTTCGAGTGATGGCGATGTATACCTTTTTTAATGGGACTTTTTTTCTAGGAGCAAAACCTGCATCCATCCTGGTTGGTCAGGACGACCACTCTGACAGTGAGATTGTGTGCAGGAAGTATGGAGCGGGTTCTGAGCATCTCCAGAGGGGATGAGGGGAAGGCAGGAAGCTGGGTGTGCTGTGCTGTAGGCCCCATAAAGACCGCAGATGGTCACAAGGGGAGGTCTGTACCGGCAGGACCCTTGATGGTGTTAGAGTCTCTCACCTGAGAGTTATAACCTCCGATACCCTCAGCATCTGGAGAAAGGCAGACAGACCCCAGAGTCTTCGACTATGCTCTCTGACAGAAGCCAAGTCTTTAACCAGAAAGCTCTGTGCTGCGTTCCGAGCGGGCTTCCCAGGTGGCGCCAGTGGTAAAGAACCCACCTGCCAGTACTGGAGACGTGAGAGACACAGGTTCAATCCCTGGGTCGGGAAGATGCCCTGGAGGAGGGCATGGCAACCACTCCAGTGTTCTTGCCGGAGACTCCCCATGGGCAGAGGAGCCTGGCGGGCTACAGTCCATGGGGCCACAAAAAGTCAGAGAGGGCTGAAAGAACTTGGCAGGACTGCTCAGAACACCCCGACGCAGCTAATATCCGCTGCCGCGTAACCTGGAGGTGGCTCACGTGGTGTGAGCCATGAGTAGGTTTCCTGTCATCTGTGTATTATTTTGTTGTTGGCTCATTTTTTTTTTTTTTTTTTACAACCATAGTCACTTTTCTCCTCCCTTCCCTACCCCGTGCATAGTGCTGTGGCCACAGTAACATGTTCCTTTTTTTTTTTTTTTAAATTGGAGTATAGTTGCTTTGCAGTGTTATATTAGTTTCTACTGTACAGCAAAGTGCATCAGTTATACTTACACAGATATCCTTTTTTAGATTTCCTTCCCATTTAGGTCACCACCGAGCATCAGGTAGAGTCCCCTGTCCTATACAGTAGGCTCTCATTAGTTATCTGTTTTATACAGAGTATCACTGGGTTCGATTCCTGGGTTGAGAATATCTCCTGGAGTAGGAAATGGCACCCTACTCAAGTATTCTTGCCTGGAAAATCCCCTGGACAGAAGAGCCTCGTGGGTTATAATCAAAGGGTTCATAAAGAGTCAGACATGATTGAGCATCACAGATACACACACAAGATCAACAGTTGTGCACATGTCAGTCCCAGTCTCCCAATCAATATGTTATATTTAAAACAAACACCAGGACACTTGAAACTCACACACTATTGTGAATCATCCATACTGCAATAAAAAGATATAAAAAATTCAAAAAGCAAGAAGCACCAGGAAAGCTTCTCAGATCAGTGTCCACACTTACCTTCCTCACTTACTGTAGGATTTTTATCTTCTTTCCGAGAGCCAGCTCTGTTCACCATCTCCGTAGGCCAGCTCAGATGCTCCACACAGTAAAAAAGGAGCCCATTAAGGCTACAGAGATTAGACTATTTGCGTTATTTCAGAAAACAAGAGCATATCAACATTGCATTATGTGTCGCGTTATTTCTATAAAACTAAGGTGGTTTCCACTGACGCCTGGCAGAAACTTCATAAAGGCTATAGAACTGTTATTGTCGGAAGGCCACAGTCAGTGAGTAGCACTCTGTTTTATATTGTTTAAGGAAAAGAGGACTATCACAGACATTCTGGTGGCTTTATTGAGGCCTGCTCAGCTCTGGGTCTAGTTTTGGAAGGCCATTCACTAAAAGGAGCTGTGATACAATCTGGTTATTTCAAGACTAAAAATCAAACATTAGTAAACAAACCTGTTTCAGTGATGTTTTAAATGCATTAAGTGGATTGTTTTTGACTGACTTAATCAAAAACGTGATCCATCTGCTGATATATGCCGACTTAGTGCTACTCTGGGCTTCCCTGGTGGCTCAGAGGTTAAAGCATCTGCCTCCAATGCGGGAGATCCAGGTTCAGTGCCTGGGTCAGGAAGATCCCCTGCAGGAGGGCACCCTTGCCAGGAGGATCCCATGGACAGAGGAGCTGGTGGGCGGCAGGCTGTGGGGTCACGGAGTCAGATGTGACTGAGGGACTCACGCTCTCCCTTTCAATGCTGCTCCTTTGGTTGCTGCTGCGGCTGCCTCTAAGGAGTGCTTGGAGGTGTGCAAACCCAGCTCCACAGAAGAGTCACGTATGTGGACACTGCAGCCATTAATTTCCCAACGTACTATATTCCTATTATTTAAAATACCTGCTGCCCTGTATACAACAGGTTCCATAGATTGTGAGTAGATTACGTCATAAGGTGTCATGTTTGTTAAAAGGTTTAGGCAATTAAGAATTTCCAAGCAATTTTGGGAGCAGTGTTTCTTGTATTATCTAAACTTTTTTTTATATAAAAGAAACTTTAAAATTTTCTTTTTATTTATGCTTAAAATTTATTTTATTTGTTTATTTCTATGTTTATGTTTCTTTTATTTATGTTGAAATTACATTACTTGGATGCTTTTTAAAATTGTGTGAGGAATGATATGTAAGATACTTATTACTTGTGGAAACAGCTTCATAAATCTGTCTTATTTTGTGTTATTTTGGTTAAATTATTATGAAGCAGCTTTGTTATATCATACATTGAGGTATCACTTATTTTGATTTTGATTATGTTTAAGTTTCAGAAAATAAAGTAGTGAAATATGAAATATGCTAAGAATTTTATCAGAGGAGCTTTCATTTGAAATTGTGTTAGAAATTACATGTGTAGTGTGCTATTTATACCTTGAGCTTCAAAGGTATAGCTGTGCACCTGCATGCTTTTAAAGGAATATATAAAGTAAAATAATTATTTCAGCAGAAATATAAATACTATAGACAAGAGTAACAGCTATTTAGAAATGCATATGTGAATAGAGAAATAGAGAAAAAAAATCACATGCAGTTAACTATCTATATGGGAGTTTGGACTCTGGTTTTAACATATATTTTATTAATAATACTTAATTTTTTTTAAAATTCCTATACTTTATTTTTAAATAGCAGGGACAAATGGGAGGCCTGGCGTGCTGCGATTCATGGGGTCGCAAAGAGTCGGACACGACTGAGCGACTGAACTGAACTGAACCATACGACTTTTCTTATTTTTACCATTTTCATACTTTTCCATCCTTTTATCTTTAATCTGTGTCTTTCTATTTCACATTTGTATAGTTGGGCATTGTTTTTATTTATTAAAATTTGTACTTATTTATTTATTTTTGGCTGCACTGGGTCTTCACTGCCAAGTGAGGCCTCTCTCTAGCTGTGGGGTGTGGGCTTCTCTTGCTACCGAGCACAGGCGCTAGGTGCTCAGGCTTCAGCAGTTCAAGCCCGTGGGCTCGGTAGTTGTGGCATGCAGGCTCTAGAGTGTGGGCTCAGTAGTTGCGGTGTATGGACTTACTTGCCCTGCAACATGTGAAATCTTCCCAGACCAGGGATTGAACCTTGCATTGGCAGGAAGATTCTTATCCACTGGATCACCAGGGAAGTCTGGGCATCGTTTTCACTGTAAAGTAAAATAAATAACTTTAATAAGTAAATTAAATAAATTTATTAAAATAAATAACTTAATTAAAGAGTCTACTCTGACAACCATTTCAATTACAGTATTCAGCTCAGTTTTACTAAATTATATAGTGAGCTTTAAGTATGACATGTAATTGTTTTTTTGTCTCATCTGCTTGGTGTTCTTCCTTTCTCTTTTGTGCTTTCTTTTGGATTAACTG
>SJYT01055716.1:364108-399869 GCA_006410635.1 Cephalophus harveyi | reverse complement strand
TTTTTTTTTTTAATTTCATTTTTACTTTATTTTACTTTACAATACCGTATTGGTTTTGCCATACATTGACATGAATCCACCATGGGTGTATATTAGCTCCCAGTCCTGAATCCCCCTCCCACCTCCCACCCCATATCATCTCTCTGGATCATCCCAGTGCACCAGCCCCAAGCATCCTGTATCTCTAATTGCTTTTCAAAACACAAAAATAGCATTATTTTTCATTAGATTAACATTTTCACCACTAAGCTTTCTTGTTTCTAATTAGCCCGTTTTTAAGTTATTTGCAAGTACATGTAAAACTTGACTCTCAAGTTTTCTTTTTTGACTCGAAAATCAGGTTTGGGGGCGGGGATGGACTTCAAAGTAACGGTTCCCGAAACAGTACATTTCACTGATTCCCGAGACAGTACACTGCATTGCTCCCCAGGGCTCCTTGCTCGCGCGGCCTTCGCAGCCCATGCGTCAGTGGTCCCCGTGGGGGGAACCCCCGTGTGAACTTGGGGGCGGGTGCAGATAGAGGTTGGGCCTCGCGCACGTTGACCCCAGTGACCCTGCTGCTTCTTCCCCCAGGAACGGAGGCTGGACCCCCTGGACCTCGTGGTCTCCCTGCAGCACCACGTGCGGGATCGGCTTCCAGGTGCGGCAGCGGTTCTGCAGCAACCCCACCCCGCGGCACGGGGGCCGGGTGTGCGTGGGGCAGAACCGCGAGGAGAGGTGGGTACCTACCCTCTGCGCCTCCGGGCCGCCGCCCTCCCGCTTCCTGTCGTCCCGGTGCGGTCGGTTTCCCTGCGGTTTCAGTTTCTGGACCCAGCTCAGCTTGTCTGTGGCATCCTTTTCTGTTGAGCCGAATGACCTCTTTTCTTTCATCCTTTAATTTCGACCAAAGCTTGGGGTGGACAGCTTCACTGGCGGGGGCGCCGGGGAGCCTGCAGGGTTCACTCAGCCCAGCGGCTCTTGAGGGATGGGAGATACAGGGACAGCGGGCATCTCTGTGCTGGGCTCCCCGGAGAGGAGGCAAGTGAGTCTGCTGGGAAATGACTGCTCTTATTAAAATTCCGCTAGACTGGTCTCACACCTCCAGTTCCAAATAGGGCCTGAGCTGGTCCTGGGTCCGGATGGTATTGATCAGAAAAGGTAAGTTTTCCATCACGACTGAATTAAGCCCTGGCACCGGGTGAGGCCACAGTCAGTATTTTGGCTATAATTACAACAACACACTTGTCTACTAACAGGACCCGTCAGTGAACCTGCAGGACAACCCAGAGCAGGGGGTTCCTTTTCCATGTGTATTTTAAGCTTTCAGCACGTCCCGGGGACATTTCAGTTCAGTCTTGCATTTAACAACTTGTTGCTCTTTGTAGACTCAAACATTTGGTTTTGGCCTTAAAATCTGCAGTTGTGATAACTGGCTCTTCCTTCCATATTTAAAGTACACCCTCGTTTATGGTTTTGGGAGAAAATCCAGGTAGGTGAATTTCACGTCACCTTTGTGAGTCTTAACTCTCCACACTCACGTCAGTTAATGTTCTTGGTCCATGAGAAGCAAATTGGCTTTCAGTACTTTTTAATTAAATTGTAGTAAGACTTGTATCCTGTGAAATGACTTCAGTGGGCGCCTCGTAAAAATACCTATGCAGTTATTGGCTTATGTGATTAATATTTATATAGACAAAGCCAGCAGGCTTAGTGGGTAGGTAATTCTCCACCAGATATTTATTACAACCTGAAATTAACTGGAGAGAATCATTTTTTTTTCTCTCTTCATTGTGTTCCTAAATCACCAATTAAGATTGCATTCTTTTGACTCAGAGAAAAATGAAGGATGATTTTTACAAGGCAAAGTTGGTTGTTTTTGAAGTAGTACCCTGTGACAGTCTAACACAAGCCTGTCATTTCCAATCTGACACCAGCTGATAAGGGAAAAGTCGATTATGGGAAAGATGTCTTCCAGCGTTAGAAGGTTTTAAATTGGCTGGAAGTTTTAAATGCTGTATTCTGTCACATAACAGAGCCCATTCAGGTAAAGTGACCTCTATCCACCCCGAGAATCACAGCACCTCCCCAAACCTCACAGCTCTATCACCTTTCCCAAGCTGAGCACACAGGAAGGAAGAAGCTGGTTAATTGTGTGGTTAACATCTATATATGTTCTGTATCCATTTACAAGTGTTCATAAAGCTTCATTTTCAGAAAAAGATCAGGATGGTTAATGTGTTTGGGGAACTTTCATTTAAAGTGTTCTTATTTTACAGAAGAAACACTTTTGGACTAAATGAGTATTTGCTTGAGAAGGGAACTTGGATTAAGTAATAGACATGTGGATGATAAGAACAGGGCCTGTATCCCCAGGGAGTCTCCCTTTGAAATAGCCTTTCTTAGGGGGTGATTTAGAAGTTAATGAAAGCTAGAAAAAACAAATGCATGGCATCTCTTTCTTGGCCTTCACTAGCGAAGAGTTCTTAGTGTCTTTGTCATGTTATGTGGGAAGTCTCTCTACCTAAGCAATATAAAGAAATACCATCCTGATTTTGACAAAAGACATATTTCAGAACTAAACTCAAGATTAAAGGAGACCCTGATCTTCATGGGAAGGTACGAAAGAACAAGGGCTAGACATATACACTCGTTAATAAAGTCACATCGTGCTTATTTAAACACCATCAAACCTAAAAATGAGATACGATGAGATGAGACGGTTGCATGGAATCACCGATGCAATGGGCATGAAATTGGGCAAGCTCTGGGAGATGGTGAGGGACTGGGAAGCCTGGCCTCCTGCAGCCCATGGGGTCACGAAGAGTCAGACACAACTTGGTAACTGAACAACAAACCTAAAAACTCCTGAGTGGCCACAAACGAATAAATTGACTCCCGGTAAGGTCCCTAAATTCACGCTAAGATTTTAGTGAGTGACTTCTTATTTGTGACAAAATCTCCAATATGTGAAAAATTCAGTGAGAACATTATTGCAACAGAAATCTCAAAAGCATTCACATCGATTTTTGTCTAAATAATGGATAAAGAAAATATCCCATTTCTATTCTAGATGTACTTTAAAAGGCATGGGCATTTGTTTATCTGTTCCAAAATTTCAGGAAATTATTTTCTTGAGTAGTAGAAACTGAGAAGTATTGATTCCCAGAGACGCTACCCACAAGGATGGAGCAACGGACCCCTGTGTAAATATTATTGAAATGCGAATATCCTTGTCTGTATTCACTTTCTCGTGCTGTGTTACAACAGTTCTACAAACTTACTGACTTAAAACAACACACAGTTATCACCTCCAGTCTCAGTGGACTAGGAGCTCCGATATGATTCACCTGGGTTCTCTGCTCGGCCAGAGCTGTGGTTTCATCTGAGGCTTTCCTGGGGAAGGATTTACTTCCAAGTTCACGTGGTTGTTATTGGCATTCATTTCCATCAAACTGGGGACCTTGGTTGCTTAATCATTGTCAGTCTGAAACTGTCCTCAGTTTTTTGACAAACAAGGCTTCCCAACGTGGTCACTTGCTTCCCCAAATCTAGCAAGGAAGAGAATCTCCTTGCAAAATGAACATTGCTGTCTTATGTAATATCATTACAAAGGTGGCATACACACACCTTGCCATAGTTTATTGGTTAGAAGAAAGTCACAGACCTAGTGCTCAATCAAGAGGAAAGATATATACCTCATACTTAAAGGTATGCATTGCACAGGATGTGCACATCAAGAGGCAGGAATTGGGCTCAACGCAGAGTTTATCTGCCATCAATGATGAACTGTCCTTATCACATACAACATCCAGTTCACTCCATCTCCAGTTTCCTCCCAGTTTTATACCATTCGGTCATTTCCCCAAATCTGGAACCTTATTCAAATCAGACTCAAAGTGAACGAGTCTCCCTGGGTGTAGTTCATTTCAGCCTGTCCATCTTAAAGCGTAAGACAAGTTATCTGGCCACCAACACACTCAGTGGACACATGGTGAGGCAGCAGAGGATAAGAGAGAGCTACAGTTACTTCTGTTCAAAAAGGGGGAAATGGAAGGTACAAGGAAATGTCCATAAAAATTCTGAGATCTCCGCAGACAAGGGAATGGAGTTGCTTGATGAAGTTGCAAAGCTTGGGCAGAATTCTCCACGGTTCTTAGCTCTGCTCTTATGTCTGTTTCCTGCCTGACCCTTCCTTTTCCATGAAAGGTAGCACGTGCCTGCAGCTGGGTAGTTTAATGAGCCTGCTTCCTGCCAGTGGAAGTTTGGGTTTCCAACAGCCTCATTTCATTTGTACTTTCTCCATATGTTCAGTCTCCGCTGGTGATCTTTCTGCTGAAGTCAGCTTCAGAAGTCTGCCATGAATTTCCTTGGGCTTTGCTCCTCTAAACAGTCTACACCCACAGATCTTTCTGAGACAGCCCTTCTCTAGCTGGGGCTTTTGCTAAGACAGCTGAGAGACAACACCCTCCAGCTTTCTTGTGATTGAGAGGATCTGCGATTCTTGCTCTTGAACTTCTAAAAGGACTCCTTGTGGGACTGAACTCTACTCTGATCTTTTGACACTCCTGAGGTTCTAACAAAAGGTTGTACACTCACAATTTCAGTTTTTTACTCTTTGCCAGCCTTCCTGGTGGTGCTCAGAAGCCGCCTCTTCATTTTAGTATCTTTTGCCATCAGGAGAGGCCAGTTTCCTTTCTGTTTAATATTATTTCCCTCAATTTCTTTTTCTGTTGCCCCAGTGGCTCAGTGGTAAAGAATCCACCTGCAGTGCAGGAGACATAGAAGACACAGATTTGATCCCTGACTTAGAAAGACCTCCTGGAGAGGGAAACGGCAACCCACTCCAGGATTCTTGCCTGGAGAATCCCACGAACAGAGGAGCCTGGCAGCTACAGTCCGTGGGGTCACAAAGAGTTGGACACTACTGAAGAGAGTGAAGATGCATGCACATATATGTGTAAACACACACACACACATTTATAGCATAAAGGGAAGGGAAGTCACTCAGTCGTGTCCGACTCTTTGCGACACTGTGGGCTGTAGGCTCCTACCAGGCTCCTCCATCCATGGAATTTTCCGGGCAAGAATACTGGAGTGGGTTTCCATTTCCTCCATCTCCAGGGGATCTTCCTGACCCAGGGATCAAACCTGGCTCTCCCACATTGCAGGTAGACGCTTTACCATCTGAGCCACCAGGAAGGCCCATAACATAAAATTGTCATTTAACCATTTTTAAGAGTTTGACTTAGTAGTATTATTACATTTAAGTATTGTGCAACCAAACACCATTTCCAAAACTTCTGCATCCCCCAAAACAAGAACTCTGGAACCAATAGTTGATAAATCTGCCTAATAGAAGATTTAAGTAAGTATTGAGTAAGTAGAATCATATAATCTTTTCTTATTTCACTTAGCATATCATTTACAAAGTTCATCTTGTAGCATGTGTCAGAACTTCATTGCATTTCAGGCTGAATAATATTCTTCTGTAATATTATACTAACAGTTTATTCAAAGGGATTAATATTCTCTACCATAATTCTCAAAATTCTACTTGCTTCTACTCAGTTTCTAGTCCTGAAGCCGCTTCGATATTTTTAGATCTTAGAGTAGCACCATGTGTCTAAGTATCAAGACCTGTTCTAGTTGTCATTCATACAAATATTTCCTCAGACTTAGCTGCCTAAAACACCACGTGCTCTGTTGGCTCACAGTGTCTCTGGGGTCGTGGCCTGGACGGAGCTTAGCTGGACCCTTTGCTTCAGCGTCACTCAAGGGTGAGCAAGGTATAGACTGAGGCCGTGGTCTCATCTGAGGCTACTTTGGCAAGGGGAGGGGTCTGCTTCCTAGATTTCTCCTGTGTTGTTGGACTGAAGCTGTTTTCCAGAAACTGCTCTCAACTCCTTGCCTCTGGGACTTTCCCATCTAATTGCTTACTTTTTCAGAGCCAGCAAGAAGGAACTTCTTGAAAGAAGGATAATACAGGGTTAGGTAGCATATCATGGAAATGACAATCTGTCGTCTTTGCCATATTCTGTTGATCAGAAGCAAGTCACAGGTCCCACCCACACAGAGTGGGAAGGAATTACACAAGATGTGAATTCCAGGAAGGGAGGCTCATGGAGACCATGCTAGAGTCTTTCAGTTGTATTATAAAAGTAAAGAGACCCAGCCACCAATCGGGGTTTATGATATGATTTTTCTGTCTGCACAGGCAAATTTGCTTAATCCCATAATGAGCCAAAGAGATGCTTTTTGCAAATCATTATCACTACTCTTTCCTAATGGTTCCCTTAGCTTCTTCTTTGGGAAAAAATAATATTGTGAAGAACTCAATACAGTTTCTCTGGGGCCACAGAAAAGATTCCGTTCTCCCAGTGTGGCCCAGAAAAGCAACAATCACTTAAGAGTAAATCAATGAAACAGTTCTCACAGGGCTCTGATTGGTTCAGGCTAACAGGTTTCGTGAGAAACCAACATGGGTGGAACCAGAACAGAACACAATTTGTAGCGTGAAGAAATGGGACAAGGGAAAATGATACGGTATTGAAAATCTAGTCCATGCAGGATTATGAAAGACAATTCTCTTCACAGAGATTAGGTATGTGGAAAAATGGATAATTTATGGAGAAATAGTGCCAGGCTATTAATTCATTCTGAAATGCAAAATGAGAATGAGCAGTCATGGGCAAAATGGAAATCTTAATTTTTAATGCATCGTGAAATGCATCTGTGACCATCGGTGCTCTAAGGCTGGTGGTCCGAGAGAGCCAGTAAGATTTCAGAACTGTTCAGCTTGTCCTTTGGTAAAAGCCAGCCGTGTATAAAGGACTCAGTAATGAAGAGCAAATGGCTGATATGTTGTGTATCTATTTTATCCATAAATTAATAAAAATCCTTGCACACCCAGAGTCACCGAGGTAGCTAAGTTTGTGTGTGCTCAGTCGCTGTGTCTGACTCTTTGCAACCCTGCGGACTGCAGCCAGCCAGGCTCCTCTGTCCGTGGGATCGTCCAGGCAAGGATACTGGGGAGGGTTAGATGCCCAAGAAAGACATCGGAGGCCCAGTCTGTAACTTAACAAGAGATGGCGTCTCTCCGGCACGTGTTTGTTGGGTGACGGAGTAAGAAAGGCAGAGGGCCAGTGCTCTCCTGACATCGCAGCAAATCCAGAGCTAGGAGCTTGTAAGGGCTCAGCCTCTGAGCAGACTTCCCCAGGGTGAATTTTTGAGTGAAACCTAGACATAAATGACAGACTAGCCCGGCAATTTCTAGTGCTCTTGACTTCCCTTGCAGAGGGCACCCGTTACATTATCTGGTGTGCCTTTTGTCATAGAACTACTATAGAAGAAGAAAGAGAACAAAGAAAGGCACATTGTTGACCACCTTAAAATGCAGCCAGGGATGTAATTTATAACATGGATAGAAAGTTCTAGGCCACACACAGTTACCAGGCTCTCCTGCAGCAGACTTTCAGCTGTAATAATACACTGAGTGTGTTCGGAGGGGAGCATGATATAGACAGAGATGAGAAAGGATACATACATTATGATTTGCTTTCCTTTTGGTAACTGGTGGCTCCGTTGCTATGCTTTTTATTAAAAAGTCAAGGGTTTTATGAGTACAATGATTAAGATTTTCCTTTGCCCACTCTACTCTTAACATGGGTTTGTTTTTGGTTTAGAAAGTTGAAGTTAGTGTTAAGGAGTCGAGGAATTCCAGACTCTTTACATGTGGGCAACATCACTTTGGAAACTGGGGGTGGTCTTCTGTCCACATTGAGAAAGGCTACACATGGATATTTTTAATTTACTGCAAAGAATTTTGATGTTTTGAGTATTCTTGACTTACTTCTTCCAAACACCTTCTTAAAACAAATGGCAGTTTCATCACAGAACAATCATTGCACCGACATGGATGTTAATAGTCACTGAGAAGTCAGGATGCTTTGCTTTACATCTTGTAACTGCACATTTGCAAAGGTCTGGTGCTTTTCACCTATTATATCCTCAGTTTTGTTTTCAAGGTCATCCTCTGTCAATTAGAAGCCTCCTTCCCCTTCCCTCCCATATGTAAGACTGTCCAGAGTCCCAAGCTGTGGGACTGAGGGCCCTGGAAGACTGTCTTATGAAGAAGAGTGAGAACTCTTTAGTTTCACTGGCTACTCTTTCATGAGAAGATTTAGAGACGAAATCATTTTCCCAATTAGTCCCTGACTCTCCCTCTGCTGTGAAATATCAGCCCTCTCTCCCTAGAAGTAAGCACGCCACCCACTTTCATTGGAGAGGCTGACTCTACAGTTTATTTATTTATTTGTCTTATTCCCCTCTACCATGGATGTCCCATGGATGTCGCTTCCTGTCTCTTGGCATCACCATCGTATTTGTCCAACTTGGGCTGTCTCTGCCTCGGATTGTTGCAAACACGCCCTCTTGGCTGGCATCTGCTCCATCAGCTCCTCCTAATCCACCTCTGGGAACTCAGCATCACCTCCATGCAAGCATGGAGGACTCTGCTCCTCTCAGGGGCTCCAGTACCAGCAGGATGAGGCACCAACTCCTGCAGCCAGGTCTTCACTCCAACTCTGACAGTACTCGTTTTTTCTCTGGAGCTTGAGATGTCCTTGGTTCCTTAAAAATAAAGCTCAAGTTCCTCCACTCTATCTCTATAAAGACAGATCATTCCACTCTCGTCGGCTTTTTCTATTCGCCTTTCTTGAGTGAGTGAGTGAGTGAAGTCGCTCAGTCGTGTCCGACTCTTTGCGACCCCGTGGACTGTAGCCTACCAGGCTTCTCTGTCCATGGGATTCTCTAGGCAAGGGTACTGGAGTGGGTTACCATTTCCTTCTCCAATTCGCCTTTCTTAAGCACTTTTTAATCACAATCTTCCCCTTCCTGTTGTTCAGTTGATATCATGTCCAACTCTTTGTGACCCCATGGAGGGCACCATGCCTGGTTCCCCTGTCCTTCACTATCTCTCAGAGTTTGCTCAGATTCACGTCCATTGAGTCGGTGATGCTATCTAACCATCTCATACTCTGCCGCCTCCTTCTCCTTTGGCCTTCAATCTTTCCCAACATCAGGATCTTATCCAGTGAGTCAGCTCCTTGCATCAGGTGGCCAAAGTATTAGAGCTTCAGCTACAGCATCAGTCCTTCCAGAAACACTCAGGGTCAGTTTCCTTTAGGATTGACTGGCTTGGTCTCCTTGCTGTCCAAGGGACTCTTAACAGTCTTCTCCAGCGTCACAATTCAAGAGCATCAATTCTTTGGTGCTCATCCTTCTTTCTGGCCCATCTCTCACATCCCTACGTGACTACTGGGAAGACCCACCCCTGCTTTCCACTCTTTCCCAGAGTGCCCAGTGATGCTCTCTGTGCTTCATCCTGTTGACTTCCCTCAGTTTGGCCTGACTTTCTGGTTTTCATGCTTGTATATATTCCTGCATCTACCATATTCATTAAATGTCCTTCATTTGATGGGAAAACAGTTGAGTCATATCAGCATTTGCTATCAGGAAACTATGCTGCCCAAACTACCTTTCTTACTTTCTGGAAATCATTTCCCTCAGTTTGGCCTGACTTTCTGGTTTTCATGCTTGTATATATTCCTGCATCTACCATATTCATTAAATGTCCTTCATTTGATGGGAAAACAGTTGAGTCATATCAGCATTTGCTATCAGGAAACTATGCTGCCCAAACTACCTTTCTTACTTTCTGGAAATCAGCTCCTTACCTCTGTTTTTTGCTTATTAAGATAGTGTTTTTCTTACTATGGAGAACAGTATGGAGGTTCCTTAAAAAACAGATAAACAACAAAGACAGAGAATTAAATTCAATATCTTATACATATATGTATACATACATATATACACATACATACATATACATACATATATACACGTATATACATGTATATACATATGTATATATGTATAACTACATATATATACCTATATATATATGTATACTGAAACACTGCTATACACCAGAAACTAACACAACATTGTAAATTAACTTCTCTAGCTGGGGCTTTTGCTAAGACAGCTGAGAGACAACACCCTCCAGCTTTCTTGTGATTGAGAGGATCTGCGATTCTTGCTCTTGAACTTCTAAAAGGACTCCTTGTGGGACTGAACTCTACTCTGATCTTTTGACACTCCTGAGGTTCTAACAAAAGGTTGTACACTCACAATTTCAGTTTTTTACTCTTTGCCAGCCTTCCTGGTGGTGCTCAGAAGCCGCCTCTTCATTTTAGTATCTTTTGCCATCAGGAGAGGCCAGTTTCCTTTCTGTTTAATATTATTTCCCTCAATTTCTTTTTCTGTTGCCCCAGTGGCTCAGTGGTAAAGAATCCACCTGCAATGCAGGAGACATAGAAGACACAGATTTGATCCCTGACTTAGAAAGACCTCCTGGAGAGGGAAACGGCAACCCACTCCAGGATTCTTGCCTGGAGAATCCCACGAACAGAGGAGCCTGGCAGCTACAGTCCGTGGGGTCACAAAGAGTTGGACACTACTGAAGAGAGTGAAGATGCATGCACATATATGTGTAAACACACACACACACATTTATAGCATAAAGGGAAGGGAAGTCACTCAGTCGTGTCCGACTCTTTGCGACACTGTGGGCTGTAGGCTCCTACCAGGCTCCTCCATCCATGGAATTTTCCGGGCAAGAATACTGGAGTGGGTTTCCATTTCCTCCATCTCCAGGGGATCTTCCTGACCCAGGGATCAAACCTGGGTCTCCCACATTGCAGGTAGACGCTTTACCATCTGAGCCACCAGGAAGGCCCATAACATAAAATTGTCATTTAACCATTTTTAAGAGTTTGACTTAGTAGTATTATTACATTTAAGTATTGTGCAACCAAACACCATTTCCAAAACTTCTGCATCCCCCAAAACAAGAACTCTGGAACCAATAGTTGATAAATCTGCCTAATAGAAGATTTAAGTAAGTATTGAGTAAGTAGAATCATATAATCTTTTCTTATTTCACTTAGCATATCATTTACAAAGTTCATCTTGTAGCATGTGTCAGAACTTCATTGCATTTCAGGCTGAATAATATTCTTCTGTAATATTATACTAACAGTTTATTCAAAGGGATTAATATTCTCTACCATAATTCTCAAAATTCTACTTGCTTCTACTCAGTTTCTAGTCCTGAAGCCGCTTCGATATTTTTAGATCTTAGAGTAGCACCATGTGTCTAAGTATCAAGACCTGTTCTAGTTGTCATTCATACAAATATTTCCTCAGACTTAGCTGCCTAAAACACCACGTGCTCTGTTGGCTCACAGTGTCTCTGGGGTCGTGGCCTGGACGGAGCTTAGCTGGACCCTTTGCTTCAGCGTCACTCAAGGGTGAGCAAGGTATAGACTGAGGCCGTGGTCTCATCTGAGGCTACTTTGGCAAGGGGAGGGGTCTGCTTCCTAGATTTCTCCTGTGTTGTTGGACTGAAGCTGTTTTCCAGAAACTGCTCTCAACTCCTTGCCTCTGGGACTTTCCCATCTAATTGCTTACTTTTTCAGAGCCAGCAAGAAGGAACTTCTTGAAAGAAGGATAATACAGGGTTAGGTAGCATATCATGGAAATGACAATCTGTCGTCTTTGCCATATTCTGTTGATCAGAAGCAAGTCACAGGTCCCACCCACACAGAGTGGGAAGGAATTACACAAGATGTGAATTCCAGGAAGGGAGGCTCATGGAGACCATGCTAGAGTCTTTCAGTTGTATTATAAAAGTAAAGAGACCCAGCCACCAATCGGGGTTTATGATATGATTTTTCTGTCTGCACAGGCAAATTTGCTTAATCCCATAATGAGCCAAAGAGATGCTTTTTGCAAATCATTATCACTACTCTTTCCTAATGGTTCCCTTAGCTTCTTCTTTAGGAAAAAATAATATTGTGAAGAACTCAATACAGTTTCTCTGGGGCCACAGAAAAGATTCCGTTCTCCCAGTGTGGCCCAGAAAAGCAACAATCACTTAAGAGTAAATCAATGAAACAGTTCTCACAGGGCTCTGATTGGTTCAGGCTAACAGGTTTCGTGAGAAACCAACATGGGTGGAACCAGAACAGAACACAATTTGTAGCGTGAAGAAATAGGACAAGGGAAAATGATACGGTATTGAAAATCTAGTCCATGCAGGATTATGAAAGACAATTCTCTTCACAGAGATTAGGTATGTGGAAAAATGGATAATTTATGGAGAAATAGTGCCAGGCTATTAATTCATTCTGAAATGCAAAATGAGAATGAGCAGTCATGGGCAAAATGGAAATCTTAATTTTTAATGCATCGTGAAATGCATCTGTGACCATCGGTGCTCTAAGGCTGGTGGTCCGAGAGAGCCAGTAAGATTTCAGAACTGTTCAGCTTGTCCTTTGGTAAAAGCCAGCTGTGTATAAAGGACTCAGTAATGAAGAGCAAATGGCTGATATGTTGTGTATCTATTTTATCCATAAATTAATAAAAATCCTTGCACACCCAGAGTCACCGAGGTAGCTAAGTTTGTGTGTGCTCAGTCGCTGTGTCTGACTCTTTGCAACCCTGCGGACTGCAGCCAGCCAGGCTCCTCTGTCCGTGGGATCGTCCAGGCAAGGATACTGGGGAGGGTTAGATGCCCAAGAAAGACATCGGAGGCCCAGTCTGTAACTTAACAAGAGATGGCGTCTCTCCGGCACGTGTTTGTTGGGTGACGGAGTAAGAAAGGCAGAGGGCCAGTGCTCTCCTGACATCGCAGCAAATCCAGAGCTAGGAGCTTGTAAGGGCTCAGCCTCTGAGCAGACTTCCCCAGGGTGAATTTTTGAGTGAAACCTAGACATAAATGACAGACTAGCCCGGCAATTTCTAGTGCTCTTGACTTCCCTTGCAGAGGGCACCCGTTACATTATCTGGTGTGCCTTTTGTCATAGAACTACTATAGAAGAAGAAAGAGAACAAAGAAAGGCACATTGTTGACCACCTTAAAATGCAGCCAGGGATGTAATTTATAACATGGATAGAAAGTTCTAGGCCACACACAGTTACCAGGCTCTCCTGCAGCAGACTTTCAGCTGTAATAATACACTGAGTGTGTTCGGAGGGGAGCATGATATAGACAGAGATGAGAAAGGATACATACATTATGATTTGCTTTCCTTTTGGTAACTGGTGGCTCCGTTGCTATGCTTTTTATTAAAAAGTCAAGGGTTTTATGAGTACAATGATTAAGATTTTCCTTTGCCCACTCTACTCTTAACATGGGTTTGTTTTTGGTTTAGAAAGTTGAAGTTAGTGTTAAGGAGTCGAGGAATTCCAGACTCTTTACATGTGGGCAACATCACTTTGGAAACTGGGGGTGGTCTTCTGTCCACATTGAGAAAGGCTACACATGGATATTTTTAATTTACTGCAAAGAATTTTGATGTTTTGAGTATTCTTGACTTACTTCTTCCAAACACCTTCTTAAAACAAATGGCAGTTTCATCACAGAACAATCATTGCACCGACATGGATGTTAATAGTCACTGAGAAGTCAGGATGCTTTGCTTTACGTCTTGTAACTACACATTTGCAAAGGTCTGGTGCTTTTCACCTATTATATCCTCAGTTTTGTTTTCAAGGTCATCCTCTGTCAATTAGAAGCCTCCTTCCCCTTCCCTCCCATATGTAAGACTGTCCAGAGTCCCGAGCTGTGAGACTCAGGGCCCTGGAAGACTGTCCTATGAAGAAGAGTGAGAACTCTTTAGTTTCACTGGCTACTCTTTCATGAGAAGATTTAGAGACGAAATCATTTTCCCAATTAGTCCCTGACTCTCCCTCTGCTGTGAAATATCAGCCCTCTCTCCCTAGAAGTAAGCACGCCACCCACTTTCATTGGAGAGGCTGACTCTACAGTTTATTTATTTATTTGTCTTATTCCCCTCTACCATGGATGTCCCATGGATGTCGCTTCCTGTCTCTTGGCATCACCATCATATTTGTCCAACTTGGGCTGTCTCTGCCTCGGATTGTTGCAAACACGCCCTCTTGGCTGGCATCTGCTCCATCAGCTCCTCCTAATCCACCTCTGGGAACTCAGCATCACCTCCATGCAAGCATAGAGGACTCTGCTCCTCTCAGGGGCCCTAGTGCAAGCAGGATGAGGCACCAACTCCTGCAGCCAGGTCTTCACTCCAACTCTGACAGTACTCGTTTTTTCTCTGGAGCTTGAGATGTCCTTGGTTCCTTGAAAATAAAGCTCAAGTTCCTCCACTCTATCTCTATAAAGACAGATCATTCCACTCTTGTCGGCTTTTTCTATTCGCCTCTCTTAAGCACTTTTTAATCACAATCTTCCCCTTCCTGTTGTTCAGTTGATATCATGTCCAGCTCTTTGTGACCCCATGGAGGGCACCATGCCTGGTTCCCCTGTCCTTCACTATCTCCCAGAGTTTGCTCAGATTCACGTCCATTGAGTCGGTGATGCTATCTAACCATCTCATCCTCTGCCGCCTCCTTCTCCTTTGGCCTTCAATCTTTCCCAACATCAGGATCTTATCCAGTGAGTCAGCTCCTTGCATCAGGTGGCCAAAGTATTAGAGCTTCAACTACAGCATCAGTCCTTCCAGAAACACTCAGAGTCAGTTTCCTTTAGGATTGACTGGCTTGATCTCCTTGCTGTCCAAGGGACTCTTAACAGTCTTCTCCAGCGTCACAATTCAAGAGCATCAATTCTTTGATGCTCATCCTTCTTTCTGGCCCATCTCTCACATCCCTACGTGACTACTGGGAAGACCCACCCCTGCTTTCCACTCTTTCCCAGAGTGCCCAGTGATGCTCTCTGTGCTTCATCCTGTTGACTCCCCTCAGCTTGGCCTGACTTTCTGCTTTTCATGCTTGTATATATTCCTGCATCTACCATATTCATTAAATGTCCTTCATTTGATGGGAAAACAGTTGAGTCATATCAGCATTTGCTGTCAGAAAACTATGCTGCCCAAACTACCTTTCTTACTTTCTGGAAATCAACTCCTTACCTCTGTTTTTTGCTCATTAAGATAGTGTTTTTCTTACTATGGAGAACAGTATGGAGGTTCCTTAAAAACAGATAAACAACAAAGACAGAGAATTAAATTCAATATTTTATACATATATGTATACATACATATATACATATGTATACATACATATATATACCTATATATATATGTATACTGAAACACTGCTATACACCAGAAACTAACACAACATTGTAAATTAACTGTATTTCAGTTTAAAAAGTCTGTTCTGTCCTGCACACCCTGGGCTTGTGTCTATTTCCCTGAGTGCAACTCAGGTTGGACACACCTGAGACAGGGAAGCTCCCTTGATGAAGAACAGCATCTTCTTACCTGTGAGCCCTAAACCCGTGCATTGCCAGCTTGTTTCCTTCTTATTGTTTGTTTCTCTCACTTCATTTTATCTCACTTGTAGACTTATCTCACTTGAAAGACTGAGGAGAAATTTGATTTTTCTAAGGCTAAAGATGGCTTTGTATATTTGGCTAAGAATTGGTAATATGAATATACACATAAGTCATATAGTCAGTCACTAAAACAGACTAGTTGTCAACAGTAATTCACCTCTTTTTGGATAACAGGTGTGCTCATCACAATTAAGGTTGTGGGACATCATTCTGGGAGCGTCTACAAATAAATTTAAAAATACAATAACCTAGGCAGTGTGTGGCTGGAAGCTTCATACTAAAATTAGACTAACTTTTCTATAAGGAATGTTACTAGGATTACAGGCCTTCCTTGATTCAAGGATGAGAAATGAATCCCAAATACAATTTGCTGACTTTGTATTCATAACCTACTTTATCTTTCAGTGTTTATGTTTCGAAGATAAATGCCCTACTTAGGTATTTTGTGTGTGTTCTCGTTTTTCCGAGCGTCTATTTGAAGGGCTCTGTTTGTCTGTTTCTCCTCTGATTGGCTGCACAGGAAGCTCCATCCTGCATCGTGAGTCTAGCATCTTGCGTTGTCTCCCGCGTATCCCATTGTCTGTGCTCACACAGCATGGCCAGCGCCGCATCCGCCTCCTTCCCTGTGCGACCACTCGCAACACTGAGGCGCCCCTCCACGCGGAGCATGCGCATGGGTTCAGCATCCGGTGCAGGGACGGAGAGTGGACAGGCCCGCGGCCTCGCGCTCCACTAAACGGCCGCTTTCCCTCTCTTGCTTGCCCCGTTACAGATACTGCAATGAGCACCTGCTGTGCCCGCCACACGTGTTCTGGACGGGATGGGGACCCTGGGAACGGTGCACGGCCCAGTGTGGGGGTGGCATTCAAGCTCGCCGCCGAACCTGCGAGAACGGTCCTGACTGTGCAGGCTGTAATGTGGTGAGTAGTCCTCATCCCCAGCCCGCAGGCTAGAGCTGGAGACCGGAGCCATCAAACAGCGGGTGCTCTGCGCACGCTGAACGCTGCACCCACAAAAGAGGTTTCGCAAACACAGATGCTCTGCAGAGACTAGGTGCTCTCACGACCAGAGCCACTGCCAACAGGAGCTTCTCAGCAGACGCTTGATGGTCTGCAAACCTAAAATGCTCAGGAAGCTTGATGCTGTGAATCTAGTGCCTGCTCAGGTCTAGATGCTGTGACTCACAAGTCTTTCTGGCTAACGAGAATGTCTGGAGGAAATACTTGGAATTAAGAGTATCCTGAAGGCTGATTGGAGGAAATCTTCCCATATGGGATAAGCTGCCCCAGGGGTTTTCCAGTTCTTGTCTCTGATCTAGTACAAAAACTTCAGCCTGCTTAACTCTGGGTGCTATATTTGGTTTGGGAAATGGGATAAGGTCATCAAACTGAGCCCGCACTAAGTTATTAATGTAACATGTGGACAGACCTTAGACACTGAAGATTCACCGACTTTATGGGGCCGTTATCAGAGCACATTTGGTGCCAATTTTAAGGGCGTCAAAGACAGCTTATGGTTTTGTTTCTCTTATGCCCTAGTGGGTCCTATTTCTCCTAACACTTTGGTCTGGCAAAATTCCAGCTGTGCGAAGGCTGGATGTTGCTCTTCCTGTGCCATCTGCCAGAATGATTGAGCACTTAAGGCTGCGGGGCTTTGGCTTCCTTCGCTTGCCGCGGGTGCAAACACTGCAGAGTGACCGTAGAGACAGTAGGGATGCCTCGGTGGGGAGGTTCAGCGTGAGGTCTGGTTAGGCATGCTTCCTTGCTGATCTTCCAGGTGGTCTTTGCAGTGATTTTGTAGCCTTGGCCTATGAGGCATAGAAGGCTTTTGTGCTGCTGTAAAGTTTGTTTTTGTGAGACCTAGAAACCACACAGTTCAGATAGTCTTGGGAAATTTGGAGAGGGAAAGAAGGTTATGAGATGCTTTGTCGGATATTATACCCAACCCAAGGAGATTTTGTTATTGGGATTTGCAATTAGATTTGTTCCCCTTTGCACTGGCAAAGATATTGCAGTAGCTTTAGCAGAATCTGTTACTGATTATAGAAGCACCTCTTTCCAGGTCAGCCTGAATTCACTTTCAACTGTGGAATATCTTAGTGTTCAGTTTAGGATGATGTAATTATTGATAATTCAGATGCTGAGATTTAAAATTATTTATGAAATGGTGACAGGTAAATCTGTGATCATTTAGAAGGTCTAGGAAACCACTCAAATGTGGTAGGCTTGTCCTTTCTAAAATATATCAGTCCCGATCCAGGTGGTTTGGCATCTAACACTGGGGTCTCCACTCTCAAGTCAAAATTTGTCTCCTCTGCTGGTAAACCATAGGGATGGATGACCTGAGGGGAACTGCACTTTAGTTTGTAAACTTTGCACTACAAAGAACTCATAAAACATTTCAAGTCATTAATTCTCTTATTGCAAACTTAAGTTACTACATATAAAAAGTTTAATGAAAGAAAAGTGTACCCTCTCTCCTATGCAGTCACTGGACTGTGTGTGTGTGAGATACATACGGTTATAAATGTAAAACTTGAATGTCTTCCTAAAATGTTCATGTATTTGTTTTGTTTGTGTCTAAATTTGCAGAATTTGGTTTATGAAAACTGTAACATCAGTTTTCAAATTCAGAGGAATATCAGGAACATCTCTAAGGAGTTTAGTATAAGTTTTTAGGTATTTTAGTTTTCTTTTAATTCTGCTCCATGGTTAAGCTACTGGCCATGTAATTCCTGGAAGGTGTTATTATGGCACACTGTGGCATTCTATTCTTTATAGTAGAAGCACAACTTTTTTTTTTTTCCCACATTTTTTTTTTTTCCTGTTTATTCCACTTTCTGTCTCTTCCAAGGCAGGAATATCAACTGAGAAACCTAAGTGGAATGAAGGAGAGGCTTGGTTTCTTTGGCTTCCTTAGAAAACGTATCCTATCAGTTCAATTCCTAAGATGCTTATTTACAGATGATAGCTATTTAGGTAGAGTGACATATTGATCATCTTCTAGCTGCAGTTCAGACATCTTTGGCCACAACGTATGTTTGTTTTTGATGTTTAGCCTTCTATTGAGATGGTGGCACACAGCATTGTAAATTGACCATACTCTATTATAAAATAAAAATTAAATATTAAACAAGAGAATTTTAAAAAATACAAGGACATTTTAAATTGGTTAAAAAAAAAGATATGGCTATAAGCATAGGTAATTTGTTGATTTTGGAGTCACGCATTTCGTTATCTGCATGCCTGTGTCTGGCTGGATGACATCAGGTGATATTTCTGAATCTCTGGCTCCTCTTCTGGGAAGAGGGTGATCTTTCATCCCTCCCAGAGCCACGGTGAGTATCAAGTGTGGTGATGCCCGTGACCTCCTGCCAGAAAGTCTCAGCTTCCTCATGAGTTCTCTTCCCTACTTTCACTTCTTTGTTACTCCTGGTCTTCAGCTGCTCCTTTGAGTTCAAGCTTGTTAAAAATGATTTATACTAATTAAGTGTTATTCACGCAGTAAAGGACAGACTCGTGAAAAGGATAAGAAGTTAAATTTCATAAGCACGACAGCAGCCAATAGAAGAAGTGTTGCATTCAAGTTCAAGAATGAATAGGATATAAAAGACTTGAGAATCTTTTCTTGCTCTGCCATTTTTAACTTGAAATTTCCCCAAAAATATTTTCCATGTTTCACCTGTGATGTTCATATGTCCTTGTTTTTGAATAAATCTCCAAGCCTTTATTTAAGTCTCAGTAAGAAATGGTCAGTCAAGGATCCTCACTGAGAACCGTTAGTTTTTTTCTGTGAATCTCAGCTCTTAAAGTTCTAAATGTTGGTATCTCTTCACAATCCTGATTTAATATTTTTTTGTTGTTGTTAAATATGAAGAAGTGGGCTTGCTGGGGTCGGATGGTAGTTTTATTTTTTATTGTTTGAGGAATCTCTGTGGTGTTTCGCACAGCAGCTGCACCATTTTGCATCCCCATCTATAGCACGCAAGGGTTTCAATTTCTCTGTATCCAAAAGAAACCAGGATCTTGAAAAGCTCTCTACACTCCTGTGTTCATGGAAGCACTATTCACAATAGGCAGGATGTAGAAGCAAGCTAAATCTCCATCTACAGATGAAAGGATAAAGAACAGGAGATACATAAAATGGAATACCAGTTAGCCTTTAAAAAGGAGGGCATTCCTCCGTATGTAACAACATGGACCTTGAGGACATTCAGTTCAGTTCAGTTCAGTTCAGTTCAGTCGCTCTCTGTTTGTCTGTTTCTCCTCTGATTGGCTGCACAGGAAGCTCCATCCTGCATCGTGAGTCTAGCATCTTGCGTTGTCTCCCGCGTATCCCATTGTCTGTGCTCACACAGCATGGCCAGCGCCGCATCCGCCTCCTTCCCTGTGCGACCACTCGCAACACTGAGGCGCCCCTCCACGCGGAGCATGCGCATGGGTTCAGCATCCGGTGCAGGGACGGAGAGTGGACAGGCCCGCGGCCTCGCGCTCCACTAAACGGCCGCTTTCCCTCTCTTGCTTGCCCCGTTACAGATACTGCAATGAGCACCTGCTGTGCCCGCCACACGTGTTCTGGACGGGATGGGGACCCTGGGAACGGTGCACGGCCCAGTGTGGGGGTGGCATTCAAGCTCGCCGCCGAACCTGCGAGAACGGTCCTGACTGTGCAGGCTGTAATGTGGTGAGTAGTCCTCATCCCCAGCCCGCAGGCTAGAGCTGGAGACCGGAGCCATCAAACAGCGGGTGCTCTGCGCACGCTGAACGCTGCACCCACAAAAGAGGTTTCGCAAACACAGATGCTCTGCAGAGACTAGGTGCTCTCACGACCAGAGCCACTGCCAACAGGAGCTTCTCAGCAGACGCTTGATGGTCTGCAAACCTAAAATGCTCAGGAAGCTTGATGCTGTGAATCTAGTGCCTGCTCAGGTACTAGATGCTGTGACTCACAAGTCTTTCTGGCTAACGAGAATGTCTGGAGGAAATACTTGGAATTAAGAGTATCCTGAAGGCTGATTGGAGGAAATCTTCCCATATGGGATAAGCTGCCCCAGGGGTTTTCCAGTTCTTGTCTCTGATCTAGTACAAAAACTTCAGCCTGCTTAACTCTGGGTGCTATATTTGGTTTGGGAAATGGGATAAGGTCATCAAACTGAGCCCGCACTAAGTTATTAATGTAACATGTGGACAGACCTTAGACACTGAAGATTCACCGACTTTATGGGGCCGTTATCAGAGCACATTTGGTGCCAATTTTAAGGGCGTCAAAGACAGCTTATGGTTTTGTTTCTCTTATGCCCTAGTGGGTCCTATTTCTCCTAACACTTTGGTCTGGCAAAATTCCACCTGTGCGAAGGCTGGATGTTGCTCTTCCTGTGCCATCTGCCAGAATGATTGAGCACTTAAGGCTGCGGGGCTTTGGCTTCCTTCGCTTGCCGCGGGTGCAAACACTGCAGAGTGACCGTAGAGACAGTAGGGATGCCTCGGTGGGGAGGTTCAGCGTGAGGTCTGGTTAGGCATGCTTCCTTGCTGATCTTCCAGGTGGTCTTTGCAGTGATTTTGTAGCCTTGGCCTATGAGGCATAGAAGGCTTTTGTGCTGCTGTAAAGTTTGTTTTTGTGAGACCTAGAAACCACACAGTTCAGATAGTCTTGGGAAATTTGGAGAGGGAAAGAAGGTTATGAGATGCTTTGTCGGATATTATACCCAACCCAAGGAGATTTTGTTATTGGGATTTGCAATTAGATTTGTTCCCCTTTGCACTGGCAAAGATATTGCAGTAGCTTTAGCAGAATCTGTTACTGATTATAGAAGCACCTCTTTCCAGGTCAGCCTGAATTCACTTTCAACTGTGGAATATCTTAGTGTTCAGTTTAGGATGATGTAATTATTGATAATTCAGATGCTGAGATTTAAAATTATTTATGAAATGGTGACAGGTAAATCTGTGATCATTTAGAAGGTCTAGGAAACCACTCAAATGTGGTAGGCTTGTCCTTTCTAAAATATATCAGTCCCGATCCAGGTGGTTTGGCATCTAACACTGGGGTCTCCACTCTCAAGTCAAAATTTGTCTCCTCTGCTGGTAAACCATAGGGATGGATGACCTGAGGGGAACTGCACTTTAGTTTGTAAACTTTGCACTACAAAGAACTCATAAAACATTTCAAGTCATTAATTCTCTTATTGCAAACTTAAGTTACTACATATAAAAAGTTTAATGAAAGAAAAGTGTACCCTCTCTCCTATGCAGTCACTGGACTGTGTGTGTGTGAGATACATACGGTTATAAATGTAAAACTTGAATGTCTTCCTAAAATGTTCATGTATTTGTTTTGTTTGTGTCTAAATTTGCAGAATTTGGTTTATGAAAACTGTAACATCAGTTTTCAAATTCAGAGGAATATCAGGAACATCTCTAAGGAGTTTAGTATAAGTTTTTAGGTATTTTAGTTTTCTTTTAATTCTGCTCCATGGTTAAGCTACTGGCCATGTAATTCCTGGAAGGTGTTATTATGGCACACTGTGGCATTCTATTCTTTATAGTAGAAGCACAACTTTTTTTTTTTTCCCACATTTTTTTTTTTTCCTGTTTATTCCACTTTCTGTCTCTTCCAAGGCAGGAATATCAACTGAGAAACCTAAGTGGAATGAAGGAGAGGCTTGGTTTCTTTGGCTTCCTTAGAAAACGTATCCTATCAGTTCAATTCCTAAGATGCTTATTTACAGATGATAGCTATTTAGGTAGAGTGACATATTGATCATCTTCTAGCTGCAGTTCAGACATCTTTGGCCACAACGTATGTTTGTTTTTGATGTTTAGCCTTCTATCGAGATGGTGGCACACAGCATTGTAAATTGACCATACTCTATTATAAAATAAAAATTAAATATTAAACAAGAGAATTTTAAAAAATACAAGGACATTTTAAATTGGTTAAAAAAAAAGATATGGCTATAAGCATAGGTAATTTGTTGATTTTGGAGTCACGCATTTCGTTATCTGCATGCCTGTGTCTGGCTGGATGACATCAGGTGATATTTCTGAATCTCTGGCTCCTCTTCTGGGAAGAGGGTGATCTTTCATCCCTCCCAGAGCCACGGTGAGTATCAAGTGTGGTGATGCCCGTGACCTCCTGCCAGAAAGTCTCAGCTTCCTCATGAGTTCTCTTCCCTACTTTCACTTCTTTGTTACTCCTGGTCTTCAGCTGCTCCTTTGAGTTCAAGCTTGTTAAAAATGATTTATACTAATTAAGTGTTATTCACGCAGTAAAGGACAGACTCGTGAAAAGGATAAGAAGTTAAATTTCATAAGCACGACAGCAGCCAATAGAAGAAGTGTTGCATTCAAGTTCAAGAATGAATAGGATATAAAAGACTTGAGAATCTTTTCTTGCTCTGCCATTTTTAACTTGAAATTTCCCCAAAAATATTTTCCATGTTTCACCTGTGATGTTCATATGTCCTTGTTTTTGAATAAATCTCCAAGCCTTTATTTAAGTCTCAGTAAGAAATGGTCAGTCAAGGATCCTCACTGAGAACCGTTAGTTTTTTTCTGTGAATCTCAGCTCTTAAAGTTCTAAATGTTGGTATCTCTTCACAATCCTGATTTAATATTTTTTTGTTGTTGTTAAATATGAAGAAGTGGGCTTGCTGGGGTCGGATGGTAGTTTTATTTTTTATTGTTTGAGGAATCTCTGTGGTGTTTCGCACAGCAGCTGCACCATTTTGCATCCCCATCTATAGCACGCAAGGGTTTCAATTTCTCTGTATCCAAAAGAAACCAGGATCTTGAAAAGCTCTCTACACTCCTGTGTTCATGGAAGCACTATTCACAATAGGCAGGATGTAGAAGCAAGCTAAATCTCCATCTACAGATGAAAGGATAAAGAACAGGAGATACATAAAATGGAATACCAGTTAGCCTTTAAAAAGGAGGGCATTCCTCCGTATGTAACAACATGGACCTTGAGGACATTCAGTTCAGTTCAGTTCAGTTCAGTTCAGTCGCTCAGTCATGTCCGACTCTTTGCGACCCCATGAATCGCAGCACGCCAGGCCTCCCTGTCCATCACCAACTCCCGGAGTTCACTCAGACTCACGTCCATCGAGTCAATGATGCCATCCAGCCATCTCATCCTCTGCCATCCCCTTCTCCTCCTGCCCCCAGTCCCTCCCAGCATCAGAATCTTTTCCAGTGAGTCAACTCTTTGCATGAGGTGGCCAAAGTACTGGAGTTTCAGCTTTAGCATCATTCCTTCCGAAGAGATCCCAGGGCTGATTTCCTTCAGAATGGACTGGTTGGATCTCCTTGCAGTCCAAGGGACTCTCAAGCGTCTTCTCCAACACCACAGTTCAAAAGCATCAATTCTTCGGCACTCAGCTTTCTTCACAGTCCAACTCTCACATCCATACATGATGCTAAGTGAAATTAGCCATTCACCGGAAGACAAATGCATGTGATTCCACTTATAAGGAGATATCTGAAACAGTCAGATACTTAGGATCAAAGACTGCAGCGGTGTTTGCCAGGGGCTGGGTGGAGACGGAGATGGGGAGATAAAGTTTTAGTTTTACAAGATGGACAAGTTCTAGAGGTATGCTACACCACTGCCTACGGTCAACAATACAATACTGAACACTTAAAAATCTATAAGAAGGTCACTCACATGTTCAATGTTTATCATGTTTACCATGATAAAATAGAGTAATAAAAAAAACAAAGGTAAACAAAAGTAAGTTCCAGATGTCAAAGGTTTGGGGGCCCCGAGCCTTGGGTTGTTTGGGGAGTTCACTGACACATGCAGAGGGAGGTCCTGGATCTTTTGCAGCCAGTTAATTATGTGACCCCGAGGTCTGCCCACTGTCCTCTGGGCCTCTGTCTCAAAGCTAGCTAGAGGCCATGTTTGCTGGCCCTGAAATCACTGATGCTCTGATCCTGATACCCCTTTCCTGGACCCTGGGGACACATGTGTCCTTCCCTGGTGGCTGAATCCTCTGATGAGTTTGAAATGAGATACAACAGGACACATAATGGACAAACTCCTCCCACTTCTAAGTAAGCTGCTCTAGAACCCATATGAGCCCTGGGTCCCACTTCTAAGTAAGCTGCGCTCCAACCTGTATGAGCGCTGGGTTTCCACTTCTAAGTAGGCTACTCTAGAACCCATATAAGTGCCGGGTCCCACTTCTGAATAAGCTGCTCTAGGACCCATATGAGCGCTGGGTTCTGCTTCTGAGTAAGCTGCTCTAGAACCCAAATGATCCCTGGGTCCCACTTCTGAGTAAGCTGCTCTAGAATCCGTATAAGCTGCTCTAGAACCCATATGAGCCTTGGCTCCTGCTTCTGAGTAAGCTGCTCTAGAACCCATGTGAGCGCTGGGTCCCGCTTCTGAGTAAGCTGCTCTAGAACCCGTATGAGTGCTGGGTTTCTCTGGTCCCCCCTGCTCTTCCCCAACTCCCTTCACACCTGTGGCCTCCCAGAGCATGTGGGGAAAGCACAGGTGACAGGTGAGAAAGCTGGTGTCACACCCCAGCTCTGCCTCTGAGTATGCAGGATGCCTGAGGCCCTGTTCCACGTCTCCAGTCAGCATCCTTGAATGCAATCCCCTGGCTGTCTGGGAGGATGCACAGAATGTATGAGACATATGTTTATATATCACTGCTCAGTAACAAACCCAACAAGGCAAATTGAAATAGAAAATGTCACCATCATTATTGAAGCTTCCCAGGTGGCGCTAGTCATAAAGAATCTACCTACAATGCCAGAAACCACGGTTCAATCCCTGGGTCAATCAGTGGAGGGGGAGATGGCAGCCCAGTCCAGTATTCTTGCCTGGAGAATTCCATGGACAGTGGAGCTTGGTGGGCTACAGTTCATGGGGCTGCAAAGAGTTGAACATGACTGAGGATCCATCCACCATCATCATTATTGACATCAAGTCATAGTCTTGGGGGAAAATCTTCTATTCTTGAATAATATACCGTTAGCAACTCACATTTTATGTTTTTCTATTTAAAATTACCTTTATATTCATATTTGTATAATTTATAATTTGTATTTGTATAAATGTAGAAATTTGTATTAAATGTAAGTTATTTTATGTGACCTGAGGTTGGCACATGTGTTCAGTTGCTTAGTTGTGTCCAACTCTTTGCGACCCCAGGGACCGTAGCCCACCAGACTCTGTCCATGGGATTCTCCAGGCAAGATTACTGGAGTGGGTTGCCATTTCCTTCTCCAGGGCATCTTTCCAACCCAGAGATCAAATCCTGGTCTCTTGCATTGCAGGTGGATCATATTATCAACTGAGCTACCTGGGAAGCCCGAGGTTGACATATGTGTTTCACTTTTAACCTCTTTCAATAATCGCTGATAACCATAATGACGCTTGTTAGATCAAGTCTTACAAATCCTAACTTACTGCATAATGTCACACAAATTATTGAAATGAGGTGATGATTAGACATACTCGAGTTGTTATCTAGTCAGGTTGTGATAGACTGAAATCCCGTGTCATTTAACAAAGTGCTTTTAGTAAACCTGGATAGCAGTAATAAAAATAAAAGTCACTCAGTCGTGTCCAACTCTTTGTGACCCCATGGACTGAGCAGGCCATGGAATTCTCCAGGCCAGAATACTGGAGTGGGTAGCCTTTCCCTTCTCCAGGGGATCTTCCCAACCCAGGGGTCGAACCCAGGTCTCCTGCATTGCAGGCGGATTCTTTACCGGCTGAGCCACGAGGGAAGCCCACAGGGGACAGCAGTAGAAAGCAGGGGAAATGATGCTCTTTATTGAGCACCTGCTGAGGGCTGGGTGCAGTCTTTCGGCCTCTTGTTCTATGCAACCACTCTGTAAATGTGACTCAACTACACCAGGGCTTATGGATGAAGCCTAGGGAGGCAGCCCAGGGGTAAACTGCCCAAGGGTACTGTGCCTGTCCCTAGAGGAGGAGGGCAGAAGTGTCTCCATTCCAGTGTCTCCCCCTCTTCTACTTGCGGGAAGATGGGCTTAGAGAGAATCAGTGTCTCTTCCAGGTCTCCTGCCAGGATTTAAGCCTAGATCACAGCAGTGATTTGGAACTGTGAGGATATACTTATTTTACTTAAAATAATTAGATCATTTTAGAATAGGCACTTTGGGCTCAATTATATTTGGCATATTTTTACTTCATTTCTAACCTCATTTTCCTTGGTGTTCAGCTTCCGTCGTGTCCGACTCTTTGCGGCCCTATGGACTGCAGCAAGCCAGGCTTCCCTGTCCTTCACCGTCTCCCAGAGCTTGCTCAAACTCATGTCCATTGAGTTGCTGATGCCATCCAACAATCTCGTCCTCTGTCATCCCCTTCTTCTCCTGCCTTCAATCTTTCCCAGCATCACGGTTTTTAAGTCAGCTCTTCACAACAGGTAGCCAAAGGATTGGAGCTTCAGCTTCAGCATCAGTCCTTCCAGTGAATATTCAGGACTGATCTCCTTTAGAATTGACTGGCTTGATCTTGCAGTCCAAGGGACTCTCAAGAGTCTTCTCCAACTCCACAGTTCAAAACCATCAATTCTGTAGCACTCAGCCTTCTTTATAATCCAACTCTCACATCCATACATGAATACTGGAAAAACCATAGCCTTGATGAGATGGACCTTTGGCCGAGTAATGCCTCTGCTTTTTAATATGCTGTCTAGGTTGGTCATAGCTTTTCTTCCAAGGAGCAAGCGTCTTTTAATTTCATGGCTACAATCACCATCTGCTGTGATTTTGGAAAATAAAGCCTGTCACTGTTTCCATTGTTTCCCCATCTATTTGCCATGGGACAGGATGCCATAATCATTTTTTGAATGTTGAGTTATAAGCCAGCTTTTTCACTCTCCTCTTTCACTTTCATCAAGAGGCTCTTTAGTTATTCACTTTCTGCCGTAAAAAGGTGGTATTATCTGCATATTTGAAGTTATTGATATTTCTCCCAGCAATCTTGATTCCAGCTTGTGCTTCATCCAGCCCATCATTTTGCATGATGTACTCTGCATAGAAATTATATAAGCAGAGTCACAATATATAGCCTTGACATACTCCTTTCCCAATTTAGAACCAGTCTGTTGTTCCATGTTCGGTTCTAACTTGCTTACTGACCTATGTACAGATTTCTCAGGAGGCAGGTCAGGTGGTCTGGTATTCCCATCTCTTTCAGAATTTTCCACTGTTTGTTGTGATCCACAAAGTCAGAGGCTTTAGTGTAGTCAGTGAAGCAGAGTATATGTTTTTCTCTGGAATTTTTTTTGCTTTTTCTATGATCCAGCGGATGTTGACAGTTCGATCTCTCTATCCTCTGCCTTTTCTAAATCCAGCTTGAACATCTGGAAGTTCTCAGTTCGTGTACTGTTCAAGTGTAATGTGGCAAATTTTGAGCATTACTGTGCTAGCGTGTGAGACGTGTGCAATTGTGTGGTAGTTTGAGCATTCTTTGCCATTGCCTTTCTTTGGGATTGGAATGAAACCTGACTTCCAGTCCTGTGGCCACTGCTGAGTTTTCCAGATTTGCTGGCATATTGAGTGCAGCACTTTCACAGCATCATCTTTAGGATTTGAAATAGCTCAACTGGAATTCCATCATCTCTGCTAGCTTTGTTTTTCCTGATGCTTCCTAAGGCCCACTTGACTTCCCACTCCAAGATATTTGGCTCTAGGTGAGTGATCACACCAGTAACCATCAAGGTATCATTATATTAAGTTTTACAAATCATAACTTCCTGCGTAATATCAAATGAAATGTTGAAACTGTAACCAGGCAACCTGGAGTTATTATTTAGATGTGTTACAATAGACTGAAATTCTGTGTTTCCTAATCAAATAATTCAGTTTTATTGAGCCCCTACTGTGTGCGATGCATTGTTCTATTCTCACTGTGTCCCTTCTAGGCAGTTTTCATTAGTACCTCCATGTGGAGATGGGGAAGCTCAACTTGAGAAAAATTAATGAACTTGGCCATTACCCCGCTGTAGTGGGTAACTGGGCCAGCATTTGAGAACTGGTTCTTTGGGTACAAACAGAATACACTGACGCAACTGCGTTTGCACGTTTTTTTGCTTAATGTTAAGTGATAAATGATAAGACCTTATTTTTCTTTACTCTTATGGAGTACAAATTGTATCTTAAAAGAAAGAAGAGCTTTTTTGTTTTTTTTTGTCTTTCCATAACCCTCCCCTAGTTCATTAGCTTCCGTGATGTCCATAATATTGCAGTCATATCCTTTCTCCAGCCCCCACGATGAGAGTTCCATTTAGAGATTCTCATGCCATGGAAATGAATGGAAGGTGAACTCATAACCCAAATCTTACTTCTGTGTTTTGGCTGAAAATTGCAACATAGAAAAGGAAGAAAGACAGGACTTCCATGGTGGTACAGTGGGTAAGAATCGGCCTACCCATGCAGGAGACGTAGGTTCAATCCCTGGTCCAGGATCATCCCACCTGCTGGGAAACAACTAAGACCGTGTGCCACAGCCACTGAGCCTGAGCCCTAGATCCCACCAGCTGCAACTACCGAAGCCCGTGCGCCCCGAACCTGCGCTCCGCAGCAAGAGAAGCTCCCGCCATGAGGAGGCCACACGTTGCAACGAAGAGCAGCCGCCACTCACTGCAGCTAGAGAAAGCCTGAGGGCAGCAGCAAGGACCCAGCAGAGGCAAAATCAATACATAAGTTTTTTCAAAAACAGCAAGGAAGGCATAAAATATTACAGTATATATAGAATTGCTTCTTAAATTCATGTAATTCTGAATTCCCTCAAAGGTTTAGCAGAAGAATAAGGCTAAAGACAGTGTCACATGCAGCTAAGATAATTCAAAAGCAAAAACAGCCTTAGTCCTGCCAGCACTATGTTTATTACTGAAATATCACACCCAGTGTAAAGCAGTTGACAAAAGCCATGGTTTCAGATATCAGCAGGGAGTAGAGGAGGGAGATCTATTTTCTAGATACAAAAGAACTGGACCACAGAAGGCCCTGAAAGGTCAGGAACAAAGACATCAAAATCAATACAAGTTGTCAAAAGGGCTTCTGGGAAGGTTAATCAGAGTTGATATAACATATTGGAAATTGTTTGACTCAAGTAATGGCACCTGTATAGTTAAAGCTATGGTTTTTCCAGTAGTAATGTACGAATGTGAGTTGGACCACAAAGACTACTGAGTGCTGAAGAATTGATACTTTCAAATAGTAGTGATGACGAGGATGCTTGCAAGTCTCTTGGACTGCAAGAAGGTCAAACCAGTCAATCCTAAAGAAAGTCAATCCTGAATGTTCACTGGACGGACTGATGCTGAAAGTGAAGCTTCAACACTTTGGCCATCTAATGCAAAGATCCGACTCATTGGAAAAGACCCTGATGCTGGGAAAGACTGAGGGCAAGAATGGAAGGGGGTGACAGAGGATAAGATGGTTAGATAGTGTCACTGGCTCAGTGGATTAGTCTGAACAAACTTTGGGAGATGATGAAGGACAGAGAAGCCTGGTGTGCTGTAGTACATGGAGTTGCAGAGAGTCTGATCCACTTAGTGACTGAACAACAACAGATGTCATCATGGATACATTTAGAAACAAGTAAGACCTGGCAATTGGCAATTTAAATAGATTGCAATGCATGAAAATAATAGCAATATTACAAAATAGCTGGGTCCTGTGTAGCACATTGGATTTCCCAAAATACTTTGGGAAAGGTTATCTCAAATGTTCCTGACTTTCCAAATAAGAAAATCATTGCTCAGGGAAAATCATTTTACACAAATGATTGACAGAGCAAGACCCTGAGTCCAGGTCTTCTGGCCTTAAGATGCTGGAAAGTCCAGGATGCTGTGGCCTCCTCAGAAGATCCTGGGGTAAGAACTAATCATTCTACAGGAGGTAGTAACCCCACCCACAAATTAACAACCACAAGTTAATAACCCCGTCCACAAAGTAATAACCCTGCCCACAAAGCTGGATTAATTTCCTTTCCTTCTAAATTGATAAAATTATCTTTAGTCCACCCCCCCCCCAACCTGAGCAATTTTTTTTTAGTACTAAAATACCTTTCCTCGTGGCTCAGAAGGTAAAGGATTTACTTGCAGTGTTGGAGACCTGGGTTCAATCCCTGGATTAGGAAGATTCCCTGGAGAAGAGAAAGGCTACCCACTCCGGTATTCTGGCCTGGAGAATTCCATGGACAGAGAAGCCTGCCAGGCTACAGTCCAGGGGCTCACGACTGAGCAACTTTCACTGCTTTCAAAATATCTTTAAGAGGTGGTGCTAGTAATAAAGAATCTGCCTACCATTGCAGGAGATGCAAGACACATGGGTTTAATTCCTGGGTTGGGAAGATCCTCTGGAGAAGGAAATGGCAACCCACTCCAGTATTCTTGCTTGGAGAATCCCAGAGACAGAGGAGCCTGGAGGGCTACTGTCCATGGGGTCAAAAAGAGTCAGACACGGCTGAGCACGCACACATCCTACTATACATACATACCTTCAAGAGAATAACGACCTCCTTGCAGGGGCACCTACTTCTCCTCTGATGGGGCAGCTCGCACCTCCTTTCTGCAGAAAATAGGAAGGAAACCTTAGCTGGGAGAGACTGAAGTTTTCAAACCTGAGAAGTAGTCTGCTTCCTGGTGTGTGCTGGCTAGTTTCCTTTGCACTCCTGATTTTCTAGGGCTCCGTGGTCCTGCCTTGCAGAACAGGCACTTTTCTCTGAGGAGGGGCAAGCACGTTTTCTCTTGGTCCTGTTGTTTTTGTTTGCTTTTGTTAACGTTTGGACGATGTAAGCCCAGCATATGCTAGACAGAGGCACTTACATGTTGCCAGTTTACACTAAGCTGTGTTATTCAAAGGGTTATTATTTCACTTCTAACAAAATCCACTTCTGCACGTTTGTCTGTTGCCCCAGCAATACTGAAGGCTCGGTCACAAACACTGGCGCCCCATCTGTGCTGCTTACTCGGGCTTCTCACTGAGCTATAGGAAGCTTCTGTTTAGTCTCTCAACAATGTCTGATTCGTGTGCAACCCCATGGACTGTAGCCCGCCAGGCTCTTCTGTCCATGGAATTTCCCAGGCAAGAATACTGGAGTGGGTTGCCATTTCCTCCTGCGGGAGATCTTCCCAATCCAGGGATCAAACCCAAGTCTCCTGTGTCTCCTGCGCTGTCAGGCAAATTCTTTACCGCTGAGCCACCAGGGAAGCCTGAAAGCTCTGCTTACGTTAATAAGTCAGTCAGTGGCCCTTCTGGGTTAAATACAACTAGCTTTATCCATTGTTTATGAAGATACCATTTCATAATTCTAAAAGACTGTTCTCTGAAATACAATTTAATAAATAAATACAAATCAAATAGTTGATTCTTACTCAATGGAAACACTGAAAATTTTTTATAAATAAAAATAATATATGTACATTTCATCACCATCACTTGCCCACTGCACAGTGCTTGTAAAATGCTTTCACTTGTACTTCTACATATTATTCTGCGAGGGGAATGATGGATCTCTCTAGTTGAAACTAGATATTACACCTTCCTAAGCATGGGAATGCAAAAGTGGCTTTGTTTTGTTATTTGAGATCTCAATGAAAAGCTTGCATATATGAAAGACTGTCAGCTTAAAAATGCCAGAATTTGTTGAAAGAGGCTTGAATATTTTTAAAAAGTTAATATCAGTACATGCAGTCAAGTGGTACAGCGGATAACTAAAAACATGGAAGCATTCTGAAATTTAGAACTGGAAGTGTGGCCATCAAGTCTAAGAATGATGTACGATGCAGATGGAAAGAAAAGAAAATGATGGATTACAGGACTTAATCCATCAAAAGCCTGCCTCTAGAGCATATGAATTATGCTACCATCTCTGGAAACGGTAATTGATATGGAGATCTGGACTAGTTCACAAAAATGTTTTCGTTACAGTGTTGGAAGAGGCTATTGCCCAGATTTCTTTGGCTTTACAGAAAATTGGGGTTGTTTTTGCCTGTAACAATTCAAATAGAGTGATTGCAACATTAATTGAAAAAGAGACACTTTCCTAAAGATTTTCTGTTGTAAAAATGACTTTAGTGACACACACACACACACACACACACACTCTTTCTTTATAGGTTGCTAATACATTCCATGATAAAGATTTTCCAATACCTGGTTTTAAAATACCTGAAATTAACTTATGGAGACAGAAACAGTATTCTCAGCCATAACAATTGCCACTCAATGACCATGAGTTTAAAAATCTTTTGTAGACCTACACAAATACACAGTATATAAATAAGAAACGGATTTTCTAAAGATGTTAATAAATACTCAACTAGAGGAATCGAACGCATGCCCCCTGCAGTGGAAGCATGGAGTCTAAACCACTGGACCACCAAGCGCATCCCCCAGGCTTCTGTTTCAAATGATGCTAGAGTTTTAACTGCTGCAAAATGAGTAATGAAAAGTGACTTTCTAAATTTAAAGCCTTAGTAGAAGTTCCTATAACAACAGTCAGGGAAGATTCTTTTCCAAATGCATCTTCAGTCTCTGATCATTGGCCTGCTGACGCTTTTGGTTAATCGTGGATTATGCGTAGAGGTTGCTCCTGAGGTCGTTTATTCGACTTGGTGTCTCTGCCAAACTGGGCATTATTTCTAGTCAATTACTGTAACTCACCTTGTTTCCTCGTAGTTGCACCAGGCACTTGCCACTGCAATTAAAGAGAATGGTCTCTAGGAGTCTGAACAGGCTTTGCTTGTTCCTAGTTTTTAAAAAAGCAATTTAGCTGTCCCATCCAATTGGCCTTTAAATGATGCTCGCGTTTGGAGATGAGGACTTCCTGTCCTCTGAGTGCGGTTTGTAAAGTCAAGGATTGCCTTTGGGAACTTCCCTCTCCGTGTGTTGTTCACAATGTACTTTAGTACCAGTGTTGATTTAGCATGAGTGGTGTGTTGTAGAAATACTTCACACGTGTACTAGGGCAACCAAAGAATTTTAAGACAAGTTTTGGTCATATTATATTGATACTTGTCATTTGGTTTTACTGGTGGCAGACAGCTTTTCCTTTTACGGGAAGTAACATAAGTGTTTAATTATATCAACAGTATGTTTTAATTGGTGTTTTGCCCAAGATTTGCATTTCCCATTTTTTTTTATTATTTCATCTGAATGCCTCCAATGAAATTATTGAACATGTATAATTTCAGTTGTTAGAACAATGCACATACATAATAATTTTCAAAGCAACTTGTAATTAAGTAAAGAAGGAACTAACAGATGTTGGAACGTGAAAAAAAAATGGTTTTGAAACATTGAATATTTTTCCCAGATGCCATGGTTTCTTTCTTCCCAAGTGTTATCCTTTTATTAATCCTCAAATTTTTAAAGAACAAGAGCCTAGCTCAGAACTCTTCAATGTGAATACAAGAAAGAGGCTGCTGCTACATTTTGATTTTTTTGGTTAATATTTCTAAGTAGAAATGCAAGGTTCTATTTAGAAGCCTTTAACGTTGGGCAAAAAAATTTTTTTTAAAGCTGAACAGTTTTGCTCTGTGGTCTGAGGATGTGCTGAAATCGCACATGTTCTTAGAACAGTTGTCTGTTCATTTTACTACTTGGCATATTTTTTTTTTTTTTTCAAGATCTGTTTGACTTGCAGAATCTCACGAGGTTCTGGTTTGAAAGAAGTAGTTGCAGGAAAGGCTCTTGAAGATGGAGTTGGCTCGCACCATGTCACATTCTTGCGTTATTGTATAAGCCAAGCTGCGTGAGAAAGCGGCATCCTCCACATTAGTATTTGGCATCTTGCTTCTATCATGATGGGGAAGGTCTTCCACATCTGTTCCAGTCTATCCTAGTCCCGTGAAATTGCCCACTTTGCAGCTATTAAAAAGCAGTCTTCCAAGGAACCCGAGTGTCATTGTGCTGGGAGAAAGAAATGGCAGTGGCTGAAAAAAAGGAAGCTGTGGAAGCTACCTTATAAAATCATTCAGGCTCCCCCGAAGCATGTGAGCCGTCGCCTCTCAAAGAGGGAGATGAAAATAGCAGGGGCAAACAGATGGAATCCAGATCTTAGGAGGAGCCCTCTGATGTTAGCCCGGCGATTACGAAGCTGATGTAATTGATTTCCTTCTCTTATCTTCTTGTCACGGCTAATAGCTTTTAGGGATAAGCTCTGACATCCGAAAGCGAAGGGTGGAAGGGAGCTTGGCCTGTTACATGAGTCATCTTTGATAATTAATTTCTCAAACACTTGGTGTGATCTCACATGTAATAATTTCTAAACAGTTTCACATGTGAAAGAAAAGAAGGCTCTCAGTGACTTGAGTTATGGATCCATGTCTTCCATTCTATCCTCCATAGACTTTTCAGATCTTTTCATCTGTATATCTGGTCAACCAAAAATGTCAGACATGTGCTGTGTGTAAAGACCTGTAGGAGGTACTGTGGAAGATGAAGATACGCAGTGCATACAAGAAAACTCTCCGTGGGAGAAAACATATAAATCTAATGGGCAGATGATAAGGAAGAAGTCAGGTGTGCCAGAAAGCAAGGAGGTCAGAGGAGGGGGCGGTTACCTTTAACTGGATGGGTCCATGGCCTCAGAGATGTGGCCAGGATTTGGCCAAGTTGCAGTGGGAATGAGAGCTTCCCTGTAAAAGTGGCATAAAGGAGGTCTGTGGATCAGCGCGGTGGGGAACACCCTGGGAGCCGCTGTTGTTCAGATCACTAAGTTGTATCCGACTCTTCGCGACCCCATGGGCTGCAGCATGCCAGGCTTCCCTGTCCTTCAGTGTCATTGGTGTCTCCTGAGGCTGTTGTCAAGGAATATGAAGTGAAGTCGCTCAGTCGTGTCCAACTCTCTGCGACCCTGTGGGCTGTAGCCCACCAGGCTCCTCCGTCCATGGGATTTCCCAGGCAAGAATACTGGAGTGGGTTGCCATTTCCTCCTCCAGGGGATCTTCCCGACCAGGGATCGAACCCGAGTCTCGCGCATTGTAGGCAGATGCTTTACCATCTGGGCCACCAGGGAAGTCGTCAAGGAATATGGCAAGATGCAATATGGAAAACAAGGTGCTTCATTCCTGAAAGGTCTTGAACATCAGGCTGAGGTGGGGCATAGCCATTTAACTCTCACTCACTCACTATTGCAGCTATATAACTGGGGCTATTATAACTTTGTGGGGTTTTTTAACTTTTTGGCCACACCTCACAGCTCTAGGATAATTTTCTTGTGTTAATATTTCCACACTATAACTCCATGAGTGATTTCAAACATATAAGCTACATCCTAGTTTCAGTTATTTTTCTTGATAGACGCCTCCCCCCCCCCCCCCCCCCCCCCCCACCCACCCCCCTC
>SJYT01055716.1:300955-363973 GCA_006410635.1 Cephalophus harveyi | reverse complement strand
CCCCGCCCCCACCCCCACAACCAAAAGCATCCTGATTTTACTACCTAAAAGAAACTATCTAATTGTCAACACGTACATAACATTGTGAAAGCAGATCTGTGTAGGTGCGGAGTCCTTATTCTAAAATTTGCTATTTTCCCACCATCATAATTTCAACTTTCATAGGTGCTTCTAAACAAACAAAAAAAAAAAAAACATAAAGTCAATGTTGCCCCCAAATATGTCATGTAAACTTGGGTTTAGTCCTATTTCAAAGGGGAAAGTTCCATCACATTAATAGGAGATAAATTAATTTCTTTTTACACATGGTTTAAAGCCCCTTGGGTGATGTTTTTATTTCTATTTATTTATTTGTCTTCATCGGGTCTTAGTTGTGGCATGCGGGGTCTTCATTGCGTCATGAAGAATACTTTTTTGTGCCAAATGGATTCTCACTGTGTCCCTTGAGCTGAGTAGTTGCAGTACATGGGCTTAGTTCCTCTGAGACATGTGGCTTCTTAGTTCTTTGACCAAGGTCGAAGCCATGTCCTTGCATTTCAAGGTGGATTATTAACCACTGGACCACCAGGGAAGTTTCTTTTAAGCTTATTAATACCCAAAAAAGATGGTCTTTTAAGATTTTTAGGACATGGGAACCCTCTCCGGTTGCCTGGAGAATCCCATGGACAGAGGAGCCTTGCAGGCTACAGTCTATAGGGTCACAAAGAGTCAGACACGACTAAAGTAACTTAGCACAAAGTCTAGGACAATATCTGAATTATTTGGGATTGTATCCTCAGTACCTAGCAGAATGTATAGCAATGAATAAATGAAACTAGTTATTATTTTATGTATTAATCTGTTAAAGATGATGGCAATTTGGGGAAATGTTATCAACATCTTTGCAAATGAAGTGATTATACTTGTGCACTCTACTGGTTTTGTCTAGTCTTTGGTTCTTTCTTACAGTTTCTTATGAAGGAACGTTTTTTGTGATCAGTCTTCTTCACCCAGACTCTTCATACCCCGATGGAGCTGGTTTTTGTTCACATTTAATTTTTCTTTCCACGGTATTAGCTTATGAACTTTTCATTTCTTGCTCATATTCTTAAAGTATTTCAAATTTTTTCTAATTAACTTTGCAAGGCTGCTCCATCAAATTCAGCACTGAAAACCAGCATGCCTGCAGTAATAGCGTGTGAAGTTCATTAAAATTGGTTTTGATATTAGATTGTACTTGGTGGTGACCTTCCAAGACCTTATCAGACCCCCATAGGCAAGACTTGAGTACATATAACTGATGCAGAGCTCCCAATTAGAAAAGAAGATGTGAATTTAATATTTTAAAGCTGCACGGATTCCAGGATTTGAGCTCTCCTTTGTAAATAAAAAATTAAATGTAATGGCCCTGAGCCCTTTGCAGACCATCAGCCTGCCTGCTAGTCAAACATTGTCTTATCTCCCTTGGTGCATTTCATGAGCACAGCCAATGTGGAGTCCAGCTCTGTTCTCTCGACAGTGAGTCTTGAAGAGCCATGAGTATGAACAACAGCCGGGGATGTGGGCAGGGTGAAATGTGAATCTGAGTAGGTCGCTGTCCTTAACCTTGAGGAGCTCTCAGCCTAGGAGGAGAGATACTAACAACCCCATAACATCAGCTTCTGGTAGACAGTGCTGTATTGGAGATAAGCTATGTGTGTCCAAAAGTTGGGAGGAGTCAGGCTGGTAGTTATAAGCCTCCTCTATAAGGGATGGGTTTTTCTGGACAAGCCCCACCTCACTATTTTAGCAGAAGTCAGTTCAGTTCAGTCGCTCAGTCATATCTGACCCTTCACGACCCCATGGACTGCAGCACACCAGGCCTCCCTGTCCATCACTAACTCCTGGAGTCTACTCAAACATATCTCCATTGAGTTGGTGATGCCATCCAACCTTCGCATCCTCTGTTGTCCCCTTCTCCTCCTGCCCTCAATCTTTCCCAGCATCAGGGTCTTTTCAGATGAGTCAGTTCTTCGCATCAGGTGGCCATAGTATTGGAGCTTCAGCTTCAGCATCAGTCCTTCCAATGAATATTCAGGACTGATTTCCTTTAGGATGGACTGGTTTTATCTCCTTGCAGTTCAAGGGACTCTCAAGAGCCTTCTCCAACACCACAGTTCAAAAGCATCAATTCTTTGGCACTCAACTTTCTTTATAGTCTCAACTCTTACATCCATACATGACTACTGGAAAAACCATAGCCTTGACGAGACAGACCTTTGGTAGTAAAGTAATGTCTCTGCTTTTGAATATGCTGTCCAAGATTGCCGGGAGAAATATCAGTAACCTCAGATATGCAGATGACACCACCCTTATGGCAGAAAGTGAAGAAGAACTAAAAAGCCTCTTGATGAAAGTGAAAGAGGAGAGTGAAAAAGTTGGCTTAAAACTCAACATTCAGAAAACGAAGATCTTGGCATCCGGTCCCACCACTTCATGGGAAATAGATGGGGAAACAGTGGAAACAGTGTCAGACTTTATTTTTTTGAGATGTGTATAAGAGACAGTGATGGATCTCTCTAGTTGAAACTAGATATTACACCTTCCTAAGCATGGGAATGCAAAAGTGGCTTTGTTTTGTTATTTGAGATCTCAATGAAAAGCTTGCATATATGAAAGACTGTCAGCTTAAAAATGCCAGAATTTGTTGAAAGAGGCTTGAATATTTTTAAAAAGTTAATATCAGTACATGCAGTCAAGTGGTACAGCGGATAACTAAAAACATGGAAGCATTCTGAAATTTAGAACTGGAAGTGTGGCCATCAAGTCTAAGAATGATGTACGATGCAGATGGAAAGAAAAGAAAATGATGGATTACAGGACTTAATCCATCAAAAGCCTGCCTCTAGAGCATATGAATTATGCTACCATCTCTGGAAACGGTAATTGATATGGAGATCTGGACTAGTTCACAAAAATGTTTTCGTTACAGTGTTGGAAGAGGCTATTGCCCAGATTTCTTTGGCTTTACAGAAAATTGGGGTTGTTTTTGCCTGTAACAATTCAAATAGAGTGATTGCAACATTAATTGAAAAAGAGACACTTTCCTAAAGATTTTCTGTTGTAAAAATGACTTTAGTGACACACACACACACACACACACACACTCTTTCTTTATAGGTTGCTAATACATTCCATGATAAAGATTTTCCAATACCTGGTTTTAAAATACCTGAAATTAACTTATGGAGACAGAAACAGTATTCTCAGCCATAACAATTGCCACTCAATGACCATGAGTTTAAAAATCTTTTGTAGACCTACACAAATACACAGTATNGCAAGGAGATCCAACCAGTCCATTCTGAAGGAGATCAACCCTGGGATTTCTTTGGAAGGAATGATGCTAAAGCTGAAACTCCAATACTTTGGCCACCTCATGCGAAGAGTTGACTCATTGGAAAAGACTTTGATGCTGGGAGGGATTGGGGGCAGGAGGAGAAGGGGATGACAGAGGATGAGATGGCTGGATGGCATCACTGACTCGATGGACGTGAATCTGAGTGAACTCCGGGAGTTGGTGATGGAGAGGGAGGCCTGGCGTGTTGCGATTCATGGGGTTGCAGAGTCGGACACGACTGAGCGAGTGAACTGAACTGAACTGAGGTTGGTCATAACTTTCCTTCCAAGGAGCAAGTGTCTTTTAATGTCATGGCTGAAGTCACCATCTGCAGTGATTTTGGAGCCCCCAAAAGTAAAGTCAGCCACTGTTTCCACTGTTTCCCCATCTATTTGCCATGAAGTGATGGGACCAGATGCCATGATCTTAGTTTCTGAATGTTGAGCTTTAAACCAACTTTTTCACTCTCCTCTTTCATCAAGAGACTCTTTAGTTCTTCTTCACTTTCTGCCTTAAGGGTGGTGCCATCTGCATATCTGAGGTTATTGATATTTCTGCTGGCAATCTTGATTGCAGCTTGTGCTTCATCCAGCCCAATGTTTCTTATGATGTACTCTGCATATAAGTTAAATAAGCAGGGTGACAGTATACAGCCTTGACATCCTCCTTTTGTTTTAGAGTTACTGAGAGTTAGATGCAAAACAGATGGCTAGTGGGAAGCTGCTGGCCAGCACAGGGGGCCCAGCTCAGTGCTCTGTGATGACCTAGAGGGATGGGATAGCCAAGGGGGAGGGAGGTCCAAGAGGGCGGGGACACATGTATACACCTAAGGACTCATTGCTGTACAGCGGAAAGGAATGCAACATTGTAAAGCAATTATCCTCCAATAAAAAGATACCAATGGTGTCCCCCATTGCTTTGCTCTAGCAAACCAATTGTCAGAGATTGCCTGAGGTGCTGACATATCCCTGAGGATGTGTGTGGGGGGGGTGGCTTGCCTCTGGCACCCTCCCGGTGCTTTCTGAAGAACTCCTGCTGATTACCCTGCTAAACAGAGATTGGCCTGTGCATCTCCAGTGCGTTTATCATGTTTTTCCATGCACTGCAAATCTCGTTGAAACAAACGAGTCCTTTAGCCTGCAAAGCCATTAAACTGGAAACGCAGATACTTCTGGCCCATTGGAATTGATTTTGTAAAACCTGATTCCTTGGACTGTTGAGGTGTCATTCCACGTGTGTGTTCTTCACAAGGGTTTGACACCCTTTTTCTTGGGAGCACGTGTCTTAAATGATCTCATATTTCTTGTGCTCTCTGTCTTGTCTGTCATCCTTGGCCCTCACAGATTATAATATTCTTAGAGGAGACCCAGGACTCAGAATAAGGAGAGGAACCTGACCGGAGGAAATCCCACTTCGTCCTGATGCAAACTGTCAATTATTAGAATTCTGACTATTCCTCTTACCTGAATCTTGTCAAAAAATAATTAATGGAAATGGTAACTTTTTCCCCCCAGAAGTCATAGCTCCTTATTCTTTAACAAAAGTTGCAGTTTCCCTTTTGTTGCTTTTAGGCTGGTATTTGTGTAGGGGAGGCCTCCGAGTAGAAGCAGCTATGAGTTTATTACACATTTATTGGGTTTTGCCTCATTTGAAAGGAATCTGAATTAACTTTCAGCATTTATCCTCAAATTAAAAAAAGATGAGGGACTAGTGTTATCCAAGACAGGTTTACAAGCTGGCACTTTGCAGGGGTTTTATTTACATCTCAGTGGAAGACAGAACTGTGCTCGTCTGAGTTTTAGGTTGTCAATCATATCCTTGTAACTGTACCAGGCTGAAATCATGGGTGAGCCTGAATTTCCAGAAAGCTGAGTGATGCTTTTTTTATGGTGCACTCCGCTGGAGAGGGGAGGTGTCCCAGGAGGCTTGGGGACACCTTGCTGTGAACACCATGAGATTCCAAGCACCCAAGTGCAGAAGCCCTGCCTCTGGGGCTCAGCCCTATATCCTCAGCACTTTCCACATACCTGGAGCAAAGTAGCTGCTCAGTAAACTGTGTGAAAGTTCCTGGCAAAATTCAAATGAAGGAAGAATCATCACAAATTTAAACCAGCAGCAGAGATCACACATTCTCTCATGAAGTCCCCAAACAATCCTTATTTTTCAAGAAGAGTCAGGTCTTCCTCATTTTAAGTTGCATTTGTATCTTTCTCCCTTACTTAGATGTTTGCGTGCCTTTTCTTGTGGCAGCATCACTGAGAAGGGGAGCGTATGAGAAGTCAGAGCTAGTGTTGCCAGCTCATAGAGATGGCAACAGGGATTCTGAGCAATTGACAAATTGGGACCCTTTGTTTCAAAGTGAGAAGCTCTTCCAGCAAGTTCTCCCAAGATAAGTTATCCAGTGTTTGAACTGCAGGAAGGGGGACCCCTTCCAGGGCCCGAGAGTGGACTCTTGCCTAACATTGGAAATGAATTGTCCAAGGAGACACACATCCTGGCAAAGTGAGAGACTTCACTGGGAAAGGGCGCCGGGTGGAGAGCAGTAGGGTGAGGAAGCCCAGGAGGACTGCTCTGCCACGTGGCTCGCAGTCTCGGGTTTTATGGTGATGGGATTAGTTTTTGGGTTGTCTTCGGCCAAGCATTCTGACTCAGGGTCCTTCCTGGGGGCGCACGCATTGCTCAGCCAAGGTGGATGCCAGCGAGGAGGATTCTGGGAAGTGGTCCAACACGTAGCATCTCCTTTAGACGTTTTTCAGACTTCTGGTTGGTGGTGGCTTATTAATTCCATGTTCCTTACCAGGACTTCCTGTCAATAAAATAACTCACACTGTGGGGCCTGGCCAGGGTGGGTGGTTTCAGTCAGTGTGTTACCCCTAACCGTTGAGTTGCTTGGTAAATACTTTTGGCCTTGAGAGTTAGGAATGGGTGAGCCCCAGAACCACTGCTCACCTGTAAGGTACCTTTTTGTGAAGTAGTACCTGTTTCCCCTCCTGAGGGTCTCAATACCACAAGCTCAGGGCTCAGCAGGCAGCCAGCATGTTTTTATGCCCTTTCGTCTGAGGACAGACAGCCCTTCTGCCAATATTCATGGTTTAGGAAAACAGGCAGGCTGAATTTCAGCCCTCACAATTCCCTCTGCCAGGGTCTTGTTCCATGCAGTGTACATATTGTGCAACCTTATACAATGTTAATTCATCAGACTTTTATGTATAAATATAAATTATACATAGATAAATAATTGCATTTCACTTATATGTTCATATTTATGACATTTATAATGATCAAGTAGAGAACCTTGTAAATAATAAATTTGACATTAGTAAGATTTGAAAAGAAAAACAATGTTAGAGTTATCCCAATGCAGAACAAATGTTTGATAAAATTTAACATTCGTAATAGTTTTTTTAAAAGTCAACAAACAAAGCATAGATGGGAGCTGTTTTAACCTTATGAGGATACCTTCTAAAATGATACAGCAAACACCATCATACATAGTGGTGAAAGGTTAGATGCTTTTCAATTGAATTCAGAGACAAGCCATGGATTCCTGCCAGCACTGCTAATGTTCAGTATTGTTCTGGACCTCATGGTCAGTTCAACACAAGAAGGCAAAGAAATAATATTTGTTAGGTCAAGAATGGGAGTGGTTTTTCCCAGGGAATGCTGCCAGCTCACTTACAGTGTCTTACTAGTTAATACCCAGTCAATAGCTGTAGGGTAACATTCATTTATTGCGTCTGGCTAATGGTGCCATGTTGAGCCTGGGCAGGTGGCATTGGGGTCATAGCAGGTGCCCACTTGAACTATGGCCACTTGATCTCTGTGTGTTCTCTATTGATTGAAAGGTCATTCAGTGCTTTTAAAGATTTTGAGGACCATTGAGGAAAAGCTGTCACAGCACAGGTGCGAAGGCTGGTTTTCTGATGCGTGGACCCCATTAGTGACACGTTTGTCAGAGGAAGGGCGGGGGTCTTCTGCTCTTGGGTAGGGAGCAAGTGTCCAGCGAGGGGCTGACACTTCTTCTGCTTTGTGACAGGAGCAAGTGTCCAGTGCCGAGCTAGAAATGGAGCACGAAAACCAGGTAGCGGGTGTCTTCAAAATCAGAGAAGACACTCGCGTGCAGACAGGTCCTTTGGCAACGCATCCTTTGTATGTTGTCTTCTGGGTGCTATGGTGGCATGAAGCAGGGGGTGGTATTTGCGGGTAAATGTAGGAGAGTCCCATATTACAGGAAAGGCAGCAGCAACAAAGACAGACAGGCCTGAAGCCACGGCGTCCTTCACGGGTCCCTGAGAGAGTGCCACGTGGTTCAAATGCAGGGCGTGGAGGGCCTCCCTCCCGTGGGAGGGCGGGAGCCAGTGCAGTGGATCTCGTTTTCTGAATCAAAGTTGAGCACTTTGGGTTTTGTCCTGCTGGTCACCCCAGCTTCCCAGGTGGCTCAGCGGTAAAGAATGCGCCTGCCAATACAGGAGACACGGGCTTGATTCCTGGGTCAGGCAGATCGCCTGGAGGAGGGCATGGCAAGCCACTCCAGTGTTCTTGCCTGGGAAATCCCGTGGACAGAGGAACCTGGCTGGCTACAGCCCATGGGTTCACAAAGAGTCAGACACAACTGAAGCGATGTAGCATACATGCACGCAGGATGACTACAGACATCCAAATTTTCTCTTATAACGTGGCAGAAGAAAATTTAGTTTTCTCCTTTGATTTATCTATTTTTTTGTGTGGTTATTTTTTAAATTTTTATTTATTTATTTTTGATTGGTCCAATCACTTTATTTTTTAATATAAATTTATTTAATTGGAGGTTAATTACTTTACAATATTGTATTGGTTTTGCCATACATCAACATGAATCCGCCACGGGTGTACACGTGTTCCCCATCCTGAACCCCAGTGCTAGAGGTTGTTTCGGTTTATTATACCACTAAAGGTCTCAACCCATATTCAGACAGAACATAGCAGTCAGGAGAGTGACATGTGAGGTTTTCAAACAAGAGTTTATACAGGCAGGCAGGAATGATGCCAGCAGTTAGAAGCCTAATTTTATGTTAATATATGCAATATACAATTACATATAAATATATATATAACTTCACAAAATTATTGTAAAAGTCATATTCAAGGCAGCTCCATGGGAAGAGAGTTTGAATGGTGTGGTGGCAGCCTCAAAAAACCCTGGCTAATTAGTGTTAATTGCATTTCTGTGACCCCATGTTGTTGGGGTTGTTTAGTTGGTATGTGTGAGCACGCTAAGTCACTTTATCCTTTTTCTTAATCCATATACTTTTATTTGTAGGAAAATTAAGCAATTTAGAGCTACTTCTGTCAGATTTTGGTAGGGCAGGCCTTTTTATTCAGCCACCTTATGAATTTTTTTGCCCAAATTAGTAGAAATTGAAGGAAGCAGTTAATAGTCTTGCTCGAGTTTTACATTTCCTAGAAAAGAAAACAGAGAAGGCAATGGCACCTCACTCCAGTACTCTTGACAGAAGAGCCTGGTGCTGCAGTCCCTGGGGTCGCTGCAAATTGGACACGACTGAGTGGCTTTGCTTTCACTTTTCACTTTCATCATTGGAGAAGGAAATGGCAACCCACTCCAGTGTTCTTGCCTAGAGAATCCCAGGGGCAGGGGAGCCTGGTGGGCTGCCGTCTATGCATGGGGTCGCACAGAGTCGGACACGACTGAAGTGACTTAGCAGAAAAGAAAAAAATGAATTTCAAAATCATTCACAGAGCAACTGTGAATTCTACAGAATTTAGTACAGAATTCTAAATATTCTAATGGAACGTTTTCTATTGTCCTGAAAGATAGCTTTCCATAAAATACCCAAGAAACACTCCTCCTTTATTAAAACAACATTCTAGAACAAGAGATTTGTAGCCACATTTATTAGTTCAGTAATCTTCATATGGGGGTTTCCCAGGTTGCTCAGTGGTAAAGAATCCCTTGCCAGTGCTGGAGTCAGGAAGATTCCCTGGAGAAGGGAAAGGCTACACACTCCGGTATTTCTGCCTGGAGAATTCCATGGACAAAGTAGCCTTGCGGGCAGTCCATGGGTTACAAAGAGTCAGACACAACTAAGCAACTAACACTTTCACTTTTACAAAATCTAAGGAATGTATAGCATAGGTGCCAAGTCACTTTAGTTGTGTCTGACTCTTTGCAGCCCTATGGACTGTAGCCTGCCAGGCTCCTCTGTCCATGGGATTCTCCAGGCAAGAACACTGGAATGGGTTGCCACTCTCTTCTCTAGGGGATCTTCCTGACCCAGGGGTCAAACCCTCGTCTCTTATGTCTCCTGGGCTGGCAGGCGGGTTCTTTACTACTAGTGCAACCTGGGAAGCCATGTATGGCATCAGTTCAGTCGCTCAGTCATGTCATGATAAATAAATATCTTTGACAAAAATATGGATTTGGTGCAAGTTTATCAATGTAATAATTTAATCATATTGTATATTAAAGATGTATAGATTTTCAAATTATATTTAACTAGATGAAAATCTGTAATGTAGATCAGTCTTCAAAAGTTCATTTGGACAATAATTTTTTATCACAAACTTCTATAGCCGTATGTGAAATATATTAAAGGCCAGAACTGTTTAGCTTACAAGTTTGGGGTTAACCTCTGGAATATCCTAATTCTACCACAGTCCTCACTGATAGGAAAAGAACGACATCGGTGCTGGTGGCCAGTGTCGGGCTGGGTTCAGGAAGCAGGTGTGTTCAAAGGTTTTTCTGTCCAGCCTTGTGGCACAGACTCCAGGTGCTCACCAGGTCTGGCTGTTCTCTGTGAAACGTGCTCCAAGCAGCTGAATGATCCATTGTCCAGAATGTCATCCCACTGAGGAGGGGAGAAAGAGGACCATGAGAAATGGGTGCACAGGACCTCCCACACGTGTGCACACACGCTGTTGCTCAGGCGTGTCTGACTTTTTGCCCCTCCCTGGACTATAACTTACCAGGCTCCTCCATCCATAGGATTTCCCAGGCGAGAGTGTTGGAGTGGGTTGCCATTTTCTATGCCAGGGCATCTTCCCCACCCAGGGATCAAACCCACGTCTCCTGTGTCTCCGGCATTGGCAGGTGGATTCTTTAGTGCTTAGCCACCTGGGAAGCCCCTGCAGTGGCCAAAAACTCAGTTTACAGAAAAAATATAAGCAGACATGAGAAATATGTTTAGGCTGTGAGAAAAGGACAACAACCACAACATTAATAGTATTGTCAGCAGTAAGTAAATTTAATTATAACCCCAAGAGATCAATAAGCCATTAAAGTATTATTAGGAATAAATTCTTAAGCATAAATCCATTAAGAGCAGTCTTAGACAAATGATTGTGTTATAATGTTGTCGGTTCATTTAGACAGAATGAATATTCACTATTGCGATCGTTTATTTGAGAAAAATGTTAGGAAAGCCGTTAATTATTCATGTTACTGCACGGAGTTTGTGATTTTACCAAGAAACCGCAATGCCTTTTTCCTAGAGTTGAAATGCATCTCCTTTGCTGCAAGATTGGTGGTCTCTTGTTGCTGTAGCTCCCGGCTTTGAGAGGAAAGTTAGTAGAATAATGATGTTCCCAGGGCACCACCCAGGCCTTGGAATGACGCCTGGCCATCAGTTGTGACCACAGTCCTGGGCAGACTACCTTCTCACTTTCCTCTTTTCACCAGACCTACTGCTGGGACCCTGTGCATACATTTATAAAACTGGGGCACAAAGAATTTTATCTTTAAGAAAAAATATGAACACATACGCAGCACTTTTGAAAACTTATATTTTAACCTGTGGGCTTCCCTGGTGCCTCAGTGGTAGAGGCCCCTGCAAAGCAGGAGATCCTAGTTTGATCCCTGGGTTGGGAAGATCCCCTGAGAAGGAAATGGCAACTCACTTCAGTATTCTTTCCTGGAAAATCCCATGGACAGAGAAGCCTGGCAGGCTATAGTCCATGGAATCTCAGAGAGTCAGACATGACTTCATAGCAAAACAGTAGCGTTTTAACCTGTTGGCCATTTATTTTCTGTCATCAAAACTTTAAACTTTTTTAAGGTGGGTGAGAGTGCCCTGGGGTTTTCTTTTGCTTTGTATTAGCAGTGACTTTGTACAACAATATAATCATTGGTACAGAGCTTAAGGCAAAACATATCCTTGAGCCAGATGAGTTGTTTTGTTGTGTAATCATTAGCTCTGGGCTTAAAGGAAAAAATGTTTTATGTGACTAAGATGCAGGAATTTCATGCAGATTCTCATTAACACCTTGAATTTCCTATGTAATGTTAATGACAAGTAATGGTCAGTTTTTTTCTTTGAAATTCCTAATTTATCCCTCCCCTAACCCCTTTCCCTTTTGGTAACCATAAATTGGTTTTCTATGTCTGTGAGTCTGATTTCTGTTTGTAAATGAGTTCATTTGTATCTTGCAAATAATACTTCCACATGCAAGTAATACCCTATGTCATTTGTCTTTCTCTTTCTGATTTACTTCACTTATATGATCATCTCTAGGTCCATCCACGTTGCTGCAAATGGCATAAGTAGTATTCCACTGTACATATGCATATTAGTGTGTATGAATATTGATGTGTATGTGTGTATATATACATGCATACATGCATACCACACTCTTGATCCATTCATCTATATCACTCATGCCATATGATCCAGCATCCCCTTCCTGAGCATGTGTCTAGAGAAAAATCTATTTGAAGAGATACATGCACCCACGTGTTAACAGCTCTATTTACAATAACCGAGGCACAGAGACAACCTAAATGTCCATCGTCAGATGAGTGATTTTACTGATTTTTTTTTTTTTTTTTTTTACTTTTAACTGAAACTTTCTTATAAGAGAATATCTAAGAACTATCATAGCAGGGACAATGAGGTTTCTATGAAGGAAAATTCACTGCCACTGGGCGACCAGAATAAGAGGTAGAGGAGGCAGCAGATAAGACAATCCAGCTTAATTTGAATCATCTACTAAGTTAAACCCCTGGACTGTTGAAAGGAAATCAGGATCATCGAATAGATTCCCTTTTATATATAAATGCCAAATAAATAAATATTTGCATAGGAATGTACTAGTTTTCTTGGGCTTCCCAGGTGGCTCAGTGACAAAGAATCTGTCAGCCAACACAGGAGAGGCAAGAGATGTACGTTCAATCCTTGGGTTAGGAAGATTGTTTTGAGTAGGAAATGGCAACCCACTCCAGTATTCTTGCCTAGAAAATCCCATGGATAGAGGAACCTGGCAGGCTACAGTCCATGGGGTCACAAAGAGTCAGACATGACTGAGAACTGATTACGCACATATTGGCTTTCTATTGCTATGTAATCAGTCAGTTCAGTTCAGTCGTTCAGTCATCTCTGACTCTTTGTAGCCCCATGGACTGCAGCATGTCAGGCTTCCTTGTCCATTGCCAACTCCTGGAGTTTATTCAAACTCATGTCCATCAGGTCAGTGATGCCATCCAACCATATCATCCTCTGTCATCCCCTTCTCCTCCTGCCTTTAGTCTTTGCCAGCATCAGGGTCTTTTCCAGTGAGTCAGTTTGCATCAGGTGGCCAAAGTATTGGAGTTTCAGCTTCAGCATCAGTCCTTCCAATGAGTATTCAGGACTGATCTCCTTTAGGATGGACTGGTCTGCTCTCCTTGCAATCCAAGGGACTCTGATGAGTCTTCTCCAACACCACAGTTCAGAAGCATCAATTCTTTGGTGCTCAGCTTTCTTTATATTCCAACTCTCACATCCATACATGACTACTGGAAAAACCATAATTAGTACAAACTCAGTGGCTTAAAACACCATGCATGTACGGTTTCCCAGATCCATGGTTCAGATGCCGGACCCAGTGGAAGCAGTTCCGCTCAGTGTTTCACGGGCTGGAATCAAGGTGTTGACCGGAGCTGCAGACTTCTCTGAGGCTCGTGATCCTCTTAGGAGCCCTGTGGTTGTTGGCAGAACTCAGGTCCTAGAAGTCTGGGAACTGAGGGTCTCCGTTTCTTCTGACTGTGGGTAGAAGGATGTTGTCTGTTCCTGTGGGCTGCCCCCAGGTCCTGGCCACGTGGTCCACTCACAGCGGGGCAGCCAACCTTCACAAAACCAATAGGAGGCTCTCTCTTTGGTCCACTGTGGGGAGGTCTCAGATAAGGAGGAGCCTCACTGTGCCGTCAGCTTCAGGAACTCACCCACACTCACAGGGAGGGGACTACACCAGGCGTGATATCCAGGTGGTGGGGCTTTTGAGGGTATCTGAGAATTCTGCCCACCACAGTCTGCCAGTGGGTCCGTAATGTCAGAGCTCCCTTAAGATCACAGCTGTGCCAGAAGCAGGAATTAGGGGACAGGTGACTAATGGCAAACAGACCAGCTGCTTTCCAGGACCAAACAGGACCACTCATCCCTCCATCCCTGAGAGGCAGAAGAGCCTGATAGCTTTTTAAGTCTTTCTGAAGTTTGCCAATTGAATAAACAAATAGAAGATATTACAACTCTGTTTTAATCTAAGCTCCTTTAGCTGCAAAAGCAGAATAAAGAAAAAAACAAAAGTATCTAAATCATCTAAAAGAAGACAATGGTATTATATTATTTTACAATCAGTGGTCAGGTAGAAAACAGTTGCATACATTTATAAGCAGCATCTGACTCCCATTTATTTTTAGTACATTTCTCAAAAGCTCAGAACCATTTGTTTTAGGGATTTATGTGTGTGTGTATATATATATATATATACACACACACATATATAATAAATGTTTACTTATCCAACAGACTAATAACCACATGTTGGTAAAATACTAACAGTTGCCTAGGCTATTAAGTAACAGCTTTTAATATTAATACAATATACTTACTTTTTTAAACTAGGGTTTACCCAAACCATGAGTATGGTTTTAACCTGTGTCTTCATGACTTAACAGGCTTCTCTGATAGCTCAGTTGGTAAAGAATCCACCTGCAATGCAGGAGACCTGGGTTCAATCCCTGGGTTTGGAAAGATCTGGAGAAGGAAAAGGCTACCCACTCCAGTATTCTTGCTTGGAGAATTCCATGGATGGTATAGTCCTTGAGGTCGCAAAGAGCCAGACACAACTGAGCAACTTTCACTTTGATAACGTATAACCATTCCCTTACTCCTTTTTTTTTTTTTTTTCTCATTTTCTTGTCAAGAAGTGGAGCCACTTCAGTGCACACAAGTGTGACTCTATGAATATTTCCATAACATCCACATCTTATGTTTACAGGGAAGATTTTTTTCCTTTAATCATGTTTTTCTATTGTATATGTATAGTGATGTTCACACACACACATACACACGGTCGTACTCTAGTAAGAAAGCAGATGATTTGCTTTTCTTAAAGAATCCAGGGCAACTACCATCATGTGTTACTGTAAAAGCAATGCCCCATAAGTTTGCCATAAACTTAAATAACAGAGCCTCATTTTGGTTTGTGCTATTTACTCTGGTTCTTCTAAAATTCCTCTAAGAACTCTTAAAATATGGACAAATATTCTGAAGCAAGTATATTACAGTGAAGCATTTTTTCCTTTAAAAATGGAGGAATGGCAGTAATGGGTGGAATTTTTTGCTCAAGGTCACCCATTTCCATCATCCGTCTGAGAAGAAAACATTTTTCCTGATGACAGCCTTTCACTCCTAACTAAAAGTACTTTCTCCTCTCGTTGCAAGGTGTTTGCAAAAAAAAAAAAAGATGTCTGAATTCTTGATGTTCACTCTCAGAGACTAAGAATTTAAGGGCTTGATAGTGAAAGAATAAAGCAAATAAATGGATCTTCTCATTTGAGATGTAAGTTTATAGTGGACCACAAATCACAGCCCTTATAATAAAAAAGATTTCCAGCAACAGCACTGATTTCCTTACTCTCTTGGGCTTTCTACAGTGTTATAAAAAGGAATGCCTAAAATTACGTGTGAGGAAGAAAGCCAGCTACCTTTTTATAGATACACACACATATATAATCTAACAAAACACATAGGCACGCACATCTCTGTTTTAGTGCAAAGGCACAAGAATACATTGCTGCTTTTCTGCACCTGGGAAAATGCAGGTGGACGCCTTGCTGAAAGTAAACGCACCCATTTGAAAGCCCCTGAGATGTTTATCTCAATCTGTTCCCCCTTTGGAGCCAGTGGTACTGCCAGTGCTTCATTCAAATGGAAGGAAGCTGCTTCAATCCCAGGTTTTACCCTCAAAAAGCTTGCAGGCTTGGGGGACCCCTAGGTAAACAAACGATCAAAGACTTCTGAACGTGGCGTAAGAGGGGAGTGTAGCTGCTTAGAGGAGATCTGCTGAAATGCAGGCAGTTATTGCAATAGAACAGTGGGATTTTTAAAAAATATTTATTTTAATTGGAGGCTAATTACTTTACAATATTGTTGTGGCTTTCACCATACATTGATGCAAATCAGCCACGGGTGTACACATGTCCCCCATCCTCAACCCCCCTCCCAGGTCCCTGCCCTGGGGTGGGGATTTTTTTTTTTTTTTTTTTTTTACATTTTAACAATGCTTTTTTTAATGGAGTATAATTGCTTTGCAATGTCGTGCTAGTTTTTGCTGGACAGCAGAGTGAATCAGCTCCAGGCATCCCTTTCCTCTCATGCCTCCCTCCCTCACCATCCCACCCCCTTAGTCATCAGTGAGTACCAAGCTGAGCTCCTTGTGCGATAGAGCAGGTTCTCACTAGCGATCTACTGCAAGGAGATCCAACCAGTCCATCCTAAAGGAGATCAGTCCTGGGTGTTCATTGGAAGAACTGATGCTGAAGCTGAAACTCCAATACTTTGGCCACATTATGCGAAGAATGAACTCATTGGAAAAGACCCTGATGCTGGAAGGAATTAGGAGCAGGAGGAGAAGGGGGCAACAGAGGATGAGATGGCTGGATGGCATCACCGACTCGATGGACATGAGTTTGAGTGAACTCCGGGAGTTGGTGATGGACAGGGAGGCCTGGCGTGTTGCAATTCATGGGGTCGCAAAGAGTCGGACACGACTGAGCGACTGAACTGAACTGAACTGAAAGTGTCTGTATGTCAAATCTGCTCTTCCAGTTCTTCCAACCGTCCCTTTCTCCTCTGTGTCTACAAGTCCATTCCCTGCCTCTTCATCTCTTCCTGCTCTGTAAATAGCTTCACAAGTATCGTTTTTCTAGATTGTACATCTATGAGTTAATATATTAATACAATATTTGTTTTGTTTTTTTCCCTTTCCGACTTACTTCACTCTGTATGCCAGTCTCTAGGTCCTGTCACAACTACAAATGACCTAATTTCATCTTTTTTATAGCTGAGCAGTTTTCCATTTTATATATACCACATCTTCTTTACCTGTTTCTCTCTCAGTGGACATCTATGTTGCTTACATGTCCTGGCTATTGTAAATAGTTTTATTATAATAAAATGTAAATAGAAAAGCATGTCCTGGCAATGAACATTGGGATACCCATGTTGTCTTTTTTAATTATGATTTCCTGCTTGCTGGGTCATACGGGAGTTCTGTCTTTAGTTTTTTAAGGAACCTCCATACTCTTCTCCATAGTGATTCTCTCAGTGGATTTTATACTTAAAAATATTCACTCTTTTTGTTCCAATATTGCTTTTACATTTTAAAGAATATTTCTATGTTATGTCAGGGGGCCATTAATGACTAATAATAGTGATGGAAATAAGTCAGGAATATTCTTTAAAATCTCTAAGTCATCCTCCTCTCTTCAGACTAGCTGCTGGTCACGTTGGTGTTGTTCAGTCGCTCAGCCGTGTCTGATAGCAGATCTTTTCTGTGAACCAGATTCAGCTGTGTACCGTTCAGTTGGTAAGTCGTGTTCCCCTCTTCTGCAACACTATGGACTGTAGCCCTCCCAGCTCCTCTGTCCATGGGGTTTCCCAGGCAAGAATCCTGGCGTGGGTTACCATTTCCTTCTCCAGGGGATCTCCCAACCAGAGATCAAAGCTGGGTCTCCTGCCTCTCCTGCATTGGCAGGTGGATACCATTGAGCCACCTGGGAAGCCCTCAAGTATATGTACTGAATATTTTGGGTCAGCAGACTAAATCAAAAGCAAGAGGGTGGATTTCCAAAATGTGTTTGTTAAGTGCTTTGAGGTCATCTTGCTTAACCTCTCACTCGACATTGTTTGGATGTCTTCTGCTATAGGCTGAATGCTTGTGCCCTGCCTCTGCCCTCCCCCACCCCCAATCCATGTGTTGAAGAGCTAATGCTGAAGATGATGGTATAAGGAGACGGGGCCTTCAGGACATGATTAGACTATAAGAGTGGAGCCCCCATGAGTGGGATTCATGTCCTTATGAAAGAGGCCCCAGAGAGTTAGCTGGCCCCTTTCACCACATGTGTATACACAGGGATATCTGTAACTCAGAAGAGGACCCTCACCTGGTCATGCAGGCAGGCACCCTGGTCTTGGACTTGCAGCTTCCAGAATGGTGGGAAATAAATTCCTGTGGTTTACAAACCACCCAGTCTGTGGTATTTTGTTATAGTATCCTGAACAGACCGAGACATGTTCTAGGATTTGCAGAGAATTGTCCTATCAGAAGATTATTCTAGCATTGTTAGAAGGTGGGCATCCCAGTTGGCACTAGTGGTAAAGAAACTACCTGCCAATGCAGGAGACTCAGGAGACATGGGTTCAAATCCTAAATCCCTGAATCAGGAAGATCCCCTGGAGAAGGAAAGGGCAACCCACACCAGTATTCTTACCTGGAAAATTCCATGGACAGAGGAGCCTGGCAGTCTACAGTCCATGGGGCTGCAAAAGAGTCAGACATGACTGAATACAAATACACACAGAAGTTAGAAGGTGGCCTTTGGGCTGAGTTCTCCTTCTACCAAGCCATCTTGCAGCACACAAACTTCTCCAAACCCCAAGGAAGATAATAAGTCCTTCGTGTTCAGAGATCCCCATCAGCATGGAAATGCACTGCAGCTGAGGAAACTGATTGTGAGAGAAATAAGATTATAAAGGAATGCAGTTCATTCATATGTACATAGTGTCTTTAACAAGCAGTTGCTACACTGGCTGATTGTATGATAGAAAATATAGTTTTTCAGGCATAAGTGATGACAGGTAAAATTGGGCTTGATGATGCCCATTTTGTGTTTATGAAACATTTATCTACAAGTTCTTAGTAGTTTACATCCAGATGCAAATATTCCAACATGAATACCATAAAATAACTGTAATTTTAGTTTGTGTGCAGGTATATGTATGTGCAAGCAACTGTCTTGAGTATCATTTCTAAATTAGTAAACTAACCATCATTTTTTAAAGATATTTTTGTGTGACCATATGTTTTAATATTTTCATTGGGTATGGTTGTTATACAATATACTGCACATGCTTAACATTTAATAAATTAACAAATATGTACGTCCATGCAACCATCAATGCAAGAGGATAAACATGTTCATCAACTCCACAGGTTCCTGTTTCCTTTTGTAGCCCTCTCTCATACACATCCCTGCCCTCCCTAATCCCAGATAGCTACTCAGTTTTTGATTCTACATTAGCTCCATGTTTCATGAGTTTATGTGAACAGCATCATACTTTGTCACTCATTTTTGGGGAGCTTCTTTCACTCAACACAGTTCTTTTCTGATTCGTCTGTGTTGAACATAACAGCAGTTCATTTTTTTCATTGTCAAGTAGTCTCATTTGGATATAAGATGATTTGCTTAGATATCTACCTGCCAGTGGATATATGCATTGTGTCTTTTTTTTTTTGGCTAATGCAAATGAAGCTGTTGTGAACGTTCATGTCCAAATCTTTGTGTGGACATGTCCTTTCTTTTCTCTTGGGTAAACATCTAGCAGGGAAGAGCCTAGGTCACTGCGGCATCAGTTCAGCTCAGTTCAGTCGCTCAGTCGTGTCCGACTCTCTGCGACCCCATGAATCGCAGCACGCCAGGCCTCCCTGTTCATCACCATCTCTCGGAGTTCACTCAGACTCACGTCCATTGAGTCTGTGATGCCATCCAGCCATCTCATCCTCGGTCGTCCCCTTCTCCTCCTGCCCTGAATCCCTCCCAGCATCAGAGTCTTTTCCAATGAGTCAACTCTTCTCATGAGTGGCCAAAGTACTGGAGTTTCAGCTTTAGCATCATTCCTTCCAAAGAAATCCCAGGGCTGATCTCCTTCAGAATGGACTGGTTGGATCTCCTTGCAGTCCAAGGGACTCTCCAGAGTCTTCTCCAACACCACAGTTCAAAAGCATCAATTCTTTGGCACTCAGCTTTCTTCACAGTCCAACTTTCACATCCATACATGACCACTGGAAAAACCATATATTTACATTTTTAGCCAAGTGTCAAAAAGCTCTCAAATCAATTATCATTTGCATTCCTACCAGCAGGGTGTGAGGGAGAGAGCCTTCCTGTTGCTTTGCAGGCTCACCAGAGTTTGATATCGTCAGGGACAGGGTTTCTTCTGTTTGTTACATGTTAACCCTTCTAAAGGGTGTGTGGTGGTTTCTTGTGGGTTTAATTTGCTTTTTCGTTTCTAAACAATGATGCTGAGTATCCTTACATATGCTTTTTGCCCTCTGCGTTTCAGGTGACCTGCAAAGGGACTAAGGCATGCATATCCATGTGTCCATTCTCCCCCACGTTTTTTCTTGTTGTTGATGTTGAGTTTTAATTTTTTTAATTTGCAGTGGGTATGAGTTTTCTTATCAGGTATCTGATTTGAAGATATTTTCTCCAGTGTGTAACTAGTCTTTCATTCTCTTAATAGTGAGTGTCTTTCAAGAGCAGAGGATTCTGATTTAATTAATACAACTTACTTTTACTTCTTTTTTGAGTGATGCTTTTGGCATTGTATCTAGGAAGTCTTTGCTTTACCTAAGGTCCTGAAAATATTCTCCTAGGTTTTCTTCTAGAAGCTTTATGGTTTTAGATATTGGTCTACTATTCATTTGAGTTTATTATCACAGGTAGAGCTAGATATTAATCAAAGTTCATATTTTTGCATATGGATATCAAATTGTTCCAGCACCATTTGTTGGAAAGACAACTTTCTCCACTAAATTGTCTTTGTACCTTTTCAAAGAATCAGTAGATCCTATGTATGTGGGTCTATTTCTGAGCTTTTCGTTTTGTTCCTTTGCTCAATCTTTCAATCTTAATGACACAGCATTTTCATTATTGTAGCTTTATAATGAATCCTGAAGTCAGATTGTGTAAGTCCTCCAGTGATGTCCTTTTTATTTTCCAGAATGTGTTTGCTGTCCTAGAAACTCTGTATTTCTATATGAATTTTAGAATTAACTTGTCAAATTTATATTTTTAAAAGACCTCTGAAACAGTGGCTAAGACTGCTTTGATTCTATAGATCATTTAGAAGATTTCAGTTTCTTTTAAGTGTATGAGTCATGCACACATTTTGAGGCTTATTTTTAAGTATTTCATATCTTTGATAGTACATAGGAACAAAATTATTATTTATATTTATCTTATATTCTTCAGCTTTAAAAATTCAGGGACAGGGTTTCTTCTGTTTGTTACATGTTAACCCTTCTAAAGGGTGTGTGGTGGTTTCTTGTGGGTTTAATTTGCTTTTTCGTTTCTAAACAATGATGCTGAGTATCCTTACATATGCTTTTTGCCCTCTGCGTTTCAGGTGACCTGCAAAGGGACTAAGGCATGCATATCCATGTGTCCATTCTCCCCCACGTTTTTTCTTGTTGTTGATGTTGAGTTTTAATTTTTTTAATTTGCAGTGGGTATGAGTTTTCTTATCAGGTATCTGATTTGAAGATATTTTCTCCAGTGTGTAACTAGTCTTTCATTCTCTTAATAGTGAGTGTCTTTCAAGAGCAGAGGATTCTGATTTAATTAATACAACTTACTTTTACTTCTTTTTTGAGTGATGCTTTTGGCATTGTATCTAGGAAGTCTTTGCTTTACCTAAGGTCCTGAAAATATTCTCCTAGGTTTTCTTCTAGAAGCTTTATGGTTTTAGATATTGGTCTACTATTCATTTGAGTTTATTATCACAGGTAGAGCTAGATATTAATCAAAGTTCATATTTTTGCATATGGATATCAAATTGTTCCAGCACCATTTGTTGGAAAGACAACTTTCTCCACTAAATTGTCTTTGTACCTTTTCAAAGAATCAGTAGATCCTATGTATGTGGGTCTATTTCTGAGCTTTTCGTTTTGTTCCTTTGCTCAATCTTTCAATCTTAATGACACAGCATTTTCATTATTGTAGCTTTATAATGAATCCTGAAGTCAGATTGTGTAAGTCCTCCAGTGATGTCCTTTTTATTTTCCAGAATGTGTTTGCTGTCCTAGAAACTCTGTATTTCTATATGAATTTTAGAATTAACTTGTCAAATTTATATTTTTAAAAGACCTCTGAAACAGTGGCTAAGACTGCTTTGATTCTATAGATCATTTAGAAGATTTCAGTTTCTTTTAAGTGTATGAGTCATGCACACATTTTGAGACTTATTTTTAAGTATTTCATATCTTTGATAGTACATAGGAACAAAATTATTATTTATATTTATCTTATATTCTTCAGCTTTAAAAAAAAAGCATGCAGGCTTTAACTTTTGACTAAGCAGTTGCTTGTATGCTTTTAAATAAATTTCCTTTGATGGATTTAGAAAATTTATTTCTATTCCCAGTTGATTGAGAGTTTCTGTAAGGAATGGATTTTTGGACCTTATCAAATGGTATTTCTGTGATGTTCATATAGATTTACTTTTTTACAATTAGAGTATAATTGACTTACAATGTTGTGTTAGTTTCTGCTCTACAACAACGTGAATTAGCCATATGTAGACGTGTGTCCCCTCCCACGGGGACCTCCTCCTGCCTCCTATCCCACCCCGCTAGGCCAGCACCGAGCACAGAGCTGAGCTCCCTGTGCTAGACACAGCTTCCCACAGTTAGATTTGCTTTTTAGACTGTTGATTTGGTGAATTCCATTGATAATGTTCATGCAAACTTACACCCCTAACATTATCCGTACCTCTGAAATATTAGCCTTTGTGTATAGTTGGGAATTTTGTTTCTTAAAACCCTGTTAAACACTTTTGTATCTCAGCTAATGGGGGATATTCACATGTAAGTTTCTTTCTTTCTAATGTCTTTTTATATCAAATTAGAGTTGATGTTGTTTACAGTTGACTTTATCTCTCTTCTGTATATCTTCCATGTTTCTACTTAATATATTAGTTTCTTATAGCTCCTTGAACATATGCAATACAGTTATAATAACAGTTTTAAATATCAGCCACAGATATTAAAAAAACAGAATCACAAATTCTGTCACGTATGTCATTTCTGTGCCAATTTCAGTTGACTTATGTTTTTTCTCATAATAGGTTGTGTTATTTGTGTGTGTATGTGTGTTTTTTTTTTTTTTTTTTAGAAGCTTCTTTGCTTATCTGGTAATTTTAGACCAGATGTAAGATATTGTGACCTTTTCCTTGTTCATCAGATAATACTGAATTCCCCCAAATATGCTAGAGCTCTCCTTTGGGACAAGATCAAGTTATGTGCAATTAGTTTGATCTTTTTGGTTTTTGCTTGTAATCTTTGTTAGTTGAGATCGGAACAGAGTTCAGTCTGGAGTGATTTTTCTGCAGTGTGGAGACAAGACCCTCCTTGGTACCCTCACTGATACTAGGAGAGTCATGGAGTTTTTCAGTCTGGCTCTCAGGAGTGAGCACTATTCCCAACCTCATGCCTGTGACAAGTACTGCTCTCTCTGATCTTTCCAGATGGGTCTTTCGCCACCCTTGTGTAATTTCGTCGTACGTGTTCGTGGGTTTCTGCTATTCTGCATACTGGAGGGAGAAGCTGTGCATGACCGGAGTTTTCCTGCCTTGTAGGCCTCTCCTTTGGAGAGCTCCAGCACCTTTGGCTTCCTCCCGTTTCCAGCTCTGTCTCCCTGAACACTAGCCTTGCCTGGCCTGGGTTCTTCCTTCCTCCACCACCTAGAAACCTCTAAGAAGGTTGTAGCCTTGGTCAGCTGTGGGACTCACTTCATGTTTCCCAAACTTGGCAATCAGTATCCTCCTTCACTTGATGTCCAATGTCTTAAGAACTGTTGTTTTATGTATTTTAAGTTATTTTTGGTGAAAGAGTTAATCCCATTTCTGTTACGTCATCTTGGTTGGACACAGAAGTGATTCTGCAGCATTATAACTTTGAATACACTGTCACCCTTTCCTTCTCTTCCTTGCTGTGACCTCTAAATCAGCTTCCAGGATTCCCTGTCAATCTTGGCTCTGTTTCCACAAGCTCCTGGGATCACAGATATGCCTCTGTGCCTGTGCTTTGGTGCTTTGGACCTTTGAAAGCACAATTGCGTTCCTTTCTTGTTTCTTTTCTGCAGAATGGCTTTCTGTTTCCGTGTGTGACTTGCTAAGTTACTGAAAGAAAACTTGATAAATGCATGTAGAAAGCATGAGTGTTCCATGATGAGAAGATATTTATATATTCAGCTATTGATGAAATCACTTTAAGGGTAATTTTCTTATTTTGTGCCAAACATGTGCTATCAATTTCTTTTCCTTGGATTGTCACCATCTCTCTATTTTACTTTCAACCTGTGGAATATAAGATATCTTCATTTTTTCAGTGGAAAAGTTAATAACAAAATACAGCACCCCCACTTGACCATCTAATTTTTTCCCAAATTTATACAAATTCTAAACAGACTTTCTTGTGAATCGATCAGTATGATTTGTCCATTCACCAAAAATAATATTGTTGGCCTTAAGATTGATAGTATAAAATAAATATGACAAAGTTCTTGCTCTTGACAAATTTTCAGTCTATTAATGGAGGCTGAATTATACATATACAATTAAATGTCAGTGAAATACATGCTTTAATTCTATGAAACAGGCCTGAGGTGCCATGACCTGAATTAGATAAAAAGATGATGAAGATGGGGAGGAGAGAATGAACCCAGGAGGCTCTCTATATATGTAGGACTCGGCCCAGAGGTGAGGGAGTAGGAAGTGCCGCCCAGGTCTCTGGATCAAACTTTCAACGCCCGCTTGTGCTCCTGTCAACTGGGACAGAAAGGACGCGGACAACACACTGGAAGAGCTGCTGAAAATTGCTGTAGTAATCATGCGTCTTTTTCCTTTGTTCTTTTTGTCTTTATTTCTATTTTTCCAGCTTTATTGAGGTTTAACTGACACATAACATTATGTAAGGTGCATGTGTATATATTTAGTGTACAGTGTGTTGATTTGATGCGTTTAAAAATTGCAAAATGGTCACCAGCATAGCATTAGTGAGTCTGCACCTCCATCCTGTCACGTAATCACTATTTCTTTGCTACGGTGAGAACACTGAAGATCTGCTCTGTTAGCATCATTCAAGTGATACGGTATTACTAGCTATAATCATCAAGCTGTACATTAGATCCCCAAACGTGTTAATCTTATAAGTGGATGTGTGTACCCTTTGACCAATATTTCCCCATTTCCCCCAACCAGGAAGTTCCTTGGTAACTTCCACGCTACTTTGTGTGTCTCTGAGTTTGTCATTTTTAGATTCCAAATATAAGTGAGATCATACAGAATGTCTCTCTCTACCTGTCTTATTTCACTTAGCATAATGCCCTCAAGGTCCAATCAAGTTATTCAAATGGGAGGATTTCCTTCTTTCTCGTGGCTGAATAATATTTGTGTGTGTGTGTGTGTGGACATCTTTATCCATCAACTTGTTATTAGACACTTAGGTTTCCATATCTTGGCCAATGTGAATAATGCTGCAATGGACATGGGAGTGTAGATATCTCTATGAGATCCTGAGTTTAATTCCTTTGGATATATAGCAGCAGTGAGATTGATTTACTCGCAATTATTACCTTAGCTTTTCCACAAGAATATTAAGAATCCTATGTGGCTGATAACAATTAGTTCCCTGAAATCACTTTTAAAACCAATTCTTTCTTTAACATTGAATGTAATGCTGTTCCAGGTCCATTCAAATTTGGACTTGCTTGGATTGTCACGGTCTCTCCATTTTACTTATAGCATCAGTTCCTCAGAAAATTGGAGCTCACAGGCACAGTGAAGCCATACAACGACTCACCATTGAATTGAGTCACTTTATAATTTTGGTTATTAATATAAAACAGGTCAGTCATACCATTTCTCAGGGTTTAATAAATTTGATATTTTAAATGAATGCATCATCATCAGATCTTAAAAAGCAGTTGAAAGGAAAGGTCCTGAAACTCCTGTTGGGTTTTGAGCAGTGATGAGTTAATGGGACACAAGGAGACAGAGTTTGTTATCAGAGGTTTAGCTCTAATGGCTTCAACTGATCTTCTTCACGCTTGAGTTGTGCCCACCTCTGGGACAATTTCATCCCCACTCCCTTCTGAGCCTGTTAGCAGTACACGGAGGCAAACTCAGGTTTTAAAGGACGTTCGCTACTCATCTGTTTCAAAAGCAAAGCTTCGTCTCCATAGAAGAGGTGAAATTTCTAGTGCAAGGAAGCTCAGAATTACTGGACTTTCTGCGTTTTTTCTTGAGACACGGGATCTTAGGTTTGCGGGTGATGCCAAACGTGTTAATGCTAAGAGCAGGGGTCCATAAGCAGCATGTGCTTTAAGACCATTTTGGCAAGGAGCCCATGGGCACTTCCCCAGCCAGGCTGGCAGAGAGTGAGGAAAGGAATGCGCGTGAGGAAAGGAATGCGCGTGGAATTTCAGCCTGGGGCTGGCAGTGCCCACACTGTGGGCCTGGACGGTCGGAGGCAAGGTCGAAGGCATTCCTACCCCGTGGTTGCCATTTCAAGTGAAAAAAGCACACACGTGTTCTGTCTAGTATGTCACATGATTAGGTTTATGGCACCAGTTAGAGCTTTCTTGTTTTCATTTAAAAAGCAGCATCCTAAAGATGCCGTAATAAAAGATGCTATAAGCAAAGGAAATGAAGTTGCCTCTCTTCCAGTGTGTGTTGCTGTGGAGACGGGGGCCATCCATGTGGGATGGGGAAGGGGTGCAGTAGATATTAAAGTAGGGGAAAGCGGTGATTACATATTTTCCATTAAAAGCCTGTGAAATCACAGAATGAAGAACCTTTGATTATGGTTCCTTTTAAAAATTATTAAAAGATGGACTCTGAGTAGAGAAAGCTAATTAAATAATTAGAATTGTGACAAAATAAACATTGAAATAGGCTTCCAGTTAAAGCTTCTGGTGTGGGCACACATGGCTGCTTTCTCTCCTACCAGAATTCATTTATACCGTATTCCCAAGACTTTATTTTCCAAGCATACGCCAGGCAACACAGTTCTTACTGTGTCCAAATATCTGATGAGGAGGGGGTACGGATGCATGACAAGTTCATAGAGACTAGAAAACCATCCCCACCAAACAGGAGAGCCCTTGACTCGGGCCGGGAAGGAACTGGCCACAAGACAGAAATTAATCAGTTTTCTGCATCAGTCGCCTGTGGATAGTGTCCATCCAGCAATGAGTGCAAGCCCTGGATTTTGAGCTAAGCAAAAGTGCAGCGTGACTGCTTTAAGATGACAGGAGGTGAGAAAGCTGCATCAGTGTTGGAGACACGGAATGAGAAAGAAAAGACGTGAAGTCGCTCAGTCCTATCTGACTCTTTGAGATGCCATGGACTATAGCCTACCAGGCTCCTCCATTCCATGTAATTTTCCAGGCAAGAGTACTGGAGTGTGTTGCCATTTCCTTCTCCAACGCAGAGTGAGGGTAAGGAATAAAAATTGAAATCCTTTTCCCATGGTACACGGTTAATAGATTATGCCTGTTACTGGAAAATTCTTGTTGTTAGCTCTAAGGAATAAATATCTAGATATTCAACTAAAAGAAATAGGGGGAAGGACAGAATTTTTATTGTTCTTTGTTCGCTAAGTTGTGTCCAACTTTTTGTGACCCTATGTACTGCAGCACTCCAGGCTTCCCTGTCCTTTACTATCTCCAGGAGTTTGCTCAAACCCATGTCCATTGTGTCAGTGATGCCATCCAACCATTCATCCTCTGTTGTCCCCTTCTCCTCCCATCTTCAATCTTTCCCAGCATCAGTGTATTTTCCAATGAGTCAGCTCTTCACAAAGTATTGGAAATTCAGCCTCAGCATCAGTCCTTCCAGTGATTATTCAGGACTGATATCCTTTAGGATGGACTGGTTGTATCTCCTTGCAGTCCAAGGGACTCTCAAGAGTCTTCTCCAACACCATAGTTCAAAAGCATCAGTTCTTCGGCACTCAACTTTCTTCACCATCCAACTCTCACATCCATACATGACCACTGGAAAAACCATAGCCTTGACTAGATGGACCTTTGTTGGCAAAGTACAGTCTCTGCTTTTGAATATGCTATCTAGGTTGGTCATAGCTTTTCTTCCAAGGAGCAAACACTCTTTAATTTCATGGCTGCAGTCACCATCTGCAGTGATTTTGGAGCCTAAGAAAATTAAATCTGTCACTGTTTCCATCGTTTCCCCATCTATTTGCTATGACATGATGGGACTGGATGCCATGTTTTTTATGAAAAATTTACTATTTCTCATAATAAATGTTAGAAAGCTACTTAACTCACATTTGATATGTATATTTAGCATTAATAAAATTGTTTTAAAAGTATGGCCATCATTGGGTGTGTTGCAGGTTGTAGGTTTTCTCTCTAATGAAACATCCTCTGCTGTCAAAAGGAGGACTTGGGATCTAGTGCTGTGTTCAAAGTCAAACTCTGGACCCCTTAGGTTTGGTCTTGTTTCTGGAGACATAGTGCCTAAAATTCTTGTCAAATAATTAGACCTAGGTGTATGGTCCTAAACTACACCACCCACAACTGCATGGCCCACTTGCCTGGATCCTCCCACCTTTGCTTGTTGGGGAGGCACCTGGCTTGAGGAAAGGGAGCTGAGACTGAGGGAGACCACTGAATTATCTTGTGGAAATTTCTTATAGACTAAAAGTTATCATGTATTGTGTTATCAACTGGATACCTACCTTTCTAACACTTTGAATGTGTGATCCAGAGCTTAAGCTATTCATAAATCTCAAATTAAACACATTATCATCCTAAAAACAAATATTGGCTACATCATTTTAATTAACTATAATCTTAAAAAACAAAAACAGCTAAACCTATCAGAATAAACAGCATTTTCAGTCATTATTAAGGGAAAGGAAGATGATTTGGGGGATCACCATTTTTGTTGCTGTGCTAAGTCGCTTCAGTCGTGTCTGACCCTGTGTGACTCCATGAACTGTAGGCCGCCAGACCTCTCTGTCCATGGCATTCTCTAGGCAAGAATACTGGAGTGGGTTGCTGTTTCCTTCTCCAGGGGATCTTCCCAACCCAGGGATTGAATCCACACTTCTTACGTCTCATGCATTGGCAGACAAGTTCTTTATTATGAGCACTGCCTGGGAAGCCCTTTCAGCATCTTTATTCACTTTCAGTAAATGTAATTATAGGTACCATTTCTATTCACATGCAATCACATTTATTGTCTCATTCTCATTGTTGATGGAGAAACTGTGCAGATTCCTTTGCAGTTAACTTCTCTTGAATGCCTAATTTGACCAAAAAAAAATTGTGCTTTTAAAAAACTTTGTAGAGTGGCTGGTGGGCCTCAGGACCTGAAGCTTGAAAGAATCCTGTCTTTCACGTAAGGAAGGAGGCACTCGGCTCTGTTTCTGCAGTATGATAAGCACATGTCATGCGTTTTCTCTCCCAGGAGTACCAGCCTTGTAACACTAACCCATGCCCTGAGCTGAAAAAGACCACGCCCTGGACTCCCTGGACGCCCGTCAACATCTCTGACAATGGGGGTCACTACGAGCAGCGATTTCGGTACACGTGCAAAGCCCGTCTGCCTGATCCAAACTTGCTGGAAGTGGGAAGACAGAGAATTGAGATGCGGTACTGCTCTAGCGATGGGACCAGCGGCTGCTCCACGGACGGTGAGGCAGCGACTCCGGAGGGACGGACCTGCTTCCAGGGACAGGCGTTCCGTCTCCTCTCCAATTCACAGAATAGTTGGGGTCGGGGGGGGGATTCTTCCTGTTCTTTATGGCCTAGCCATGTTTATAACAATGATCTCTCTACCTCAGAACTGAATTTATAGCAAACTGGTGGGAAAGACCCTTACTATAAATATTNGGACGGACCTGCTTCCAGGGACAGGCGTTCCGTCTCCTCTCCAATTCACAGAATAGTTGGGGTCGGGGGGGGGATTCTTCCTGTTCTTTATGGCCTAGCCATGTTTATAACAATGATCTCTCTACCTCAGAACTGAATTTATAGCAAACTGGTGGGAAAGACCCTTACTATAAATATTGTTACATGTTGGGGTGGTTCCCTGACTCCATCCCTCAAAATAGCACCATATTTATAATGGGTCCAGAAAAATTTATGGGAGATTTATTTAGTATCAGAATATATACTGAGGAACCTCGGCATTCTTCCATCACCACTTTTATTCACATACAATTATATATATTTATCATTGTTGATGTCCGAGACTATACAGATCCCTTTGCAGTTGGTACTGAAATGTAACCTGCAAATAAAGCTTTTCCTTTTTTTACTCCCCAAATGGGACAAAGACAAAGGAAGTGGATATCTGTGTTTATATCTATGAAAAAATCTTTCTGCTAAAAAAGGCAGTATGTGAGAATCCTTTAATGCTCTTTGAAACTGCTTTGCCCCTTATAATTGTATAAATCCCTTCAATGCCGTATGACTTATGTAGGGAGAGCACTAAGGTAGATGGGATGATCCACTCTGTGCCTGGTCCTGCCACTGAATGATCACCTTCCGCCACTAACGCCACTCCCGCCTGCACCCACCAGGCAACTCACTAGCTCCCGCTGAGGCTCAGATGTCTCAACTACAGAAAAGGGAGTGAGGCTGGCCATCCCAAAGAGATTCATTTCTGCTTCTGTCTTTATCTCTCCTCTAACGCTCATCTAAGAAAACCGGTGCAATCCTAAAAAGAAAATAAGATGGTTCTTGGAGCACGATGATGAGAACAGTAGTAGTCATATCTTACACTGGACCAGCTCGAACGTTTCTTACACTTTTGCATTTATGATTCTCTGTTATTCTCCCAATGTGACTGTGGTAGAGAATACACAGCCACCATCAACATCATTTTAGGTTCAGAGTGATTGGCCTTGATGGACCACAGAGCTGATGAGTCGCCATGTTGGGCTCGCCGTGGGTGGGATAAGCTTATGGAGGTGCCATGAGTCTGCTCCTGCTTTGTCGCAGGGCTGCGCTCACAAGGAGTGGCTCTGAGTGAGGGTCGCCAGCTACACGTGGGTCTCAAATCTCCATTCCTCCTCCTGGAGCTGCCAGCCTGGATGCTTTGCGGCTCAACTGTTGCCCTCAAGAGCCACTCCCAGTCGTATTTCCACTGACATTAACTGTCTCCTGACCTCACACCATTCTGTTCCCTGTAGTTCAGCAGTTATACAAGTTGTTCATTGTTTCTTGGTGGGGAAGGGGGTGGGAAGTCTACTATTGTGAAGTATTTTATTTGAATAAGTATACACTTTAAGTCAAAGAAATAAACACTACCTACAAAATCAAGCAACATGATATGCATTCTGATTCATTATAAAATCCTACTTTAGTGAGAAAGAAAGATAGGTGATAGAATACCAAGAAATAGGTAACTGAAGACCCATTTAAAATATCTATGTACCACAAGAGATGGTCTAATGATCTCAGGTTAGGGTTCTGTGAAAAAATACAAAATGTGCAATTTAATATGAATTTCTGATATTTTTCAAAAATTATTTTAGTATAAGTATGTTCCATGTGCTTCCCTGGTGGCTCAGATTGTAAAGAATCTGCCTGCCATGCAGAAGACCTGGGTTTGATTCCTGGGTTGGAAAGATCCCCTGGAGAAAGGAAAGGTAACCCACTCCAGTATTCTTGCCTGGAGAAGACCATGGATAGAGGAGCTTGGTGAGCTACAGTCCATGGAATTGCAAAGAGTTGGACACAACTGAGCAACTAACACACACATGTTCCATGTGTCTTTTTTTAAGATAGGTACATCCCATGCACTTATGTACATATTTATACTAAAATATTATTTGTTATTTATCTGAAACTAAAATTTAACTGGGCTTCCTGTATTTTATTCACTAAATCTGGTAACCCTGTCTTAAATTCAGTCACTTATTCCCTTATTTCAGAGCAGGCTGTGAACTTAATTCTTATGACATCAAAGGTAAAAAAGAGAAAATGAATGACATTGTTTCTTTAACTTTATTCTCTTTTCTGAACATATATTTTTTTAATCCTTCCTTTCTCATATATATATATAAAACCAACATTAACATTCATTTTTAATGATAGTAATATAAGCTGAGGAAAATTTTGATATACATTTAAAAAAGACATCTTGCATTTCTTCTGAAAGTATATGTGGGCATGGTTTGAAAAATACTTCATCTTTCTTGCTTCCTAGTGGCTTCAAGTTCTGATTACCAGCCACCCATCTTGGTATTGATACCCTGAGAATACACAACTGGACTTGTTTGGCTCCTATCACACAAAACAAGGCTAAATTGTGTGTTCTATATTGATTAACCACAAAGGACTGCCTCATCAGGGAAATAGGTTTCTCATCATTTTCTCTGAAGAGCACCCCACATAGGTTTCTGAGCCACAAATTTTAAGTAAGCAACCAAGAAGCCTAGAACCATTCATATGTCTGCCTCCTCATGCCATACTTTGAGAATTTTTTGCTAAAACCCAATGGCAGAGCCTGGTGGGCTGCTATCTATGGGGTCACACACAGTCGGACACGGCTAAAGCGACTTAGCAGCATGTCACCCTGCTTCCATTTGAGAAAATGACTATTTCTTAATATTTTAAGGAATTAGACATGTTCATCAAAATAATCACAAATTGTACAAGGACAATTTGTTGCAGAATTCCCAATGGAAGTGAGAAGGGTGTATTTTCTTTGAAAGAAGTTTCTCAGAACAGTAAGTAATCTATTACCAAAAAAAAAAAAAAAGAACTCTGTTATTGTACGAGGACTTTGCCACATTCACAAATCGAGGTCTTAGTTGCACCATTATTTAATAGCAACAATGGAGACAGAAGACTTGAATTATAGGAGATTATCAGGCAAACTGCAATTTTATTTTTATTTCGTTTTTCGCTCCTGCAGTGTAAAAATTGTTCCACGGATACTTGAGAATGTAGTTGCAGAGGCATAGCAGAGAGTGGATGCAGAATGAGAGTTTGGACTCTGGTTACTCTAAGAGCTCCTAACAAAATCACACTTGGGCCGTTTCTTGGCAGGCCTGTCCGGAGATTTCCTGCGGGCGGGGAGATACTCCGCCCACACCGTCAACGGGGCGTGGTCGGCCTGGACGTCGTGGTCGCAGTGCAGCCGAGACTGCAGCCGGGGCATCCGGAACCGGAAGCGTGTCTGCAACAACCCAGAGCCCAAGTTCGGGGGCATGCCTTGCCTGGGCCCATCCCTGGAATACCAGGAATGCAACATCTTGCCCTGCCCAGGTGAGCAGGTCCCGAAATCTGGAAAAACTGAAACATCAAGCTCTTGGAAGACCTTCTCATCCAGCTTCCCTGGCTTTATGTTTGAGTATAACTTGTGATAGATAGGTGGATACAGACTCAGGTGTGGATAGAGGTGTAGATACATAAATTGTGGACTTCCCAGGTAGCTCTAGTGGTAAAGAACCCACCTGCCAATGCAGGAGACATAAGAGATGCTGATTAATCCCAGGGTCAGTAAGATCCCCTGGAGGAGGTCATGGCAACCCACTCCAGTATTCTTGCCTGGAGAATCCCATGGACAGAGGAGCCTGGGGGCTACAGTCCACGGTGATGTAAAGAGTCAGACATGACTGAAGTGGCTTAGCACAGCGCAGCATAGATACAGGTTAGGTATATAGACGTTGATGTGGGTGTAGGTGTAGGTGTAGACGTTGATGTGGCCATAGGCATAGATGTAAGTATAGATATAGGTTTAGACATATGGATATAGAGAGAATCTTCCAACTGCCTTGCTATAAAGACAAACATAACCTAGCCCAGATTATGTTCATCTGTTTCTGCTGCTGTAAAAGAAACTGGAGCAGCTCTGAGGGATGGTGGGCCCAGACCCCGCACCTCATGAGAAGTGGGCTGGCCTTCTTCGCCTGGAGAGGCGTGTCCTGTCCTTGACACCTCCCAGCCTGTGATGGGCCCAGCCCCCCGGAACCGGCCTCCCTTCATACCACAGAGCCTTCACCAGACTGACAGTCAACAGGGCTGGCCCCCGAGAGCCTGCCAAGCCCGTCCTGGGGGCCCTCAGCTGACAGGCGCCCACCTCCTCCTGGGTTCAGTCCTCTAAACGTGCAGCGCCTCTCCGGCAGGCCCACCGGAGGTGCGCTGTGAGTCTCCTCCCTGAGTCCACGAATTCCCGCACAAGCGCAGGGGCAGTAAATGAGCTTCAGGGGCCCCCACGCGGGTGCTGAGTACCGACACAGCTCGGAAGGCTCCTCTGCGGTCTCTGATGCTCTCAGCATCTCTGCCTTCTTCCTGCCGCGGCTCTGAGTGCAGCTCTGTCACCGGAGAGCTTCCTCTGGCCTTCCCACGTCAGAGCAGCTTTCATTTAACCCCACGCTGCGTGGCCATCCTGCGCGTTGGGCTCTGGTTTTGTATCCTGCCTTCGACTTTTTCAGAGTGACCACCCAAGGAGGCTGACCATCTCACTCCTGACCATGCCCTCAGCTCCCAGTGAGCCTGGCACACGCTCCATCCAAATAGCTCCAGTGATGGTTGTTGAAGGATGAGAAAATAAGCAGTTTGTTACTTGATCTTCCTTTTTTAAATTCATTCAGTTCTTCAGCAAACATTTGGATAACCCACTGTGCATTATTCTCTGAATATAAAAAGACTTGGGCTTCCCTGCTAGCTCAGCTGGTAAAGAATCCCCCTGCAATGCAGGAGACCTGGATTTGATCCTGGGTTGGGAAGATCCCCTGGAGGAGAGCGTGGCAACCCACTCCAGTATTCCTGGGCTTCTCTGCTGGCTCAGACAGTAAAGAATCCACCTGCAATGCAGGATGCCTCAGTTCCATCCCTGGGTTGGGAAGATCCCCTGGAGGAGAGCGTGGCAACCCACTCCAGTATTCTTGCCTGGAAAATCCCCATGGACAGAGGAACCTGGCAGGCTACAGCCCATGGGGTCACAGAGTTGGACACGACTGAGGGACTAAGCACAGCACAGCACAGAGAAAGACTCAGTGATCTGGTCCAGGTTGGAAAGGAACTTAAGAATTTAGTGAGGAGGCATCCTGTGAACAACGGCAACCTCGTAGGGTCACCAGCTGTTTGGTTGATGACAAAATGCAGTGGCTGTATCAGCCGGGGACCCACTGAGCTGCAATCGGGGCAGCTGTACCGAGCAGGCTGCCCCTGGGCTGAGTCCTCAGGGCCAGATGCGAGTTGGCCGTATATAGACAAGCAGGGGTGGGGAATAAGCGGTCATGCTAAGTACGGCGCACAGGGTTTTTAAAGGCACAGAAGCCTGCATCTGTAGCATCTTTTTCAGTTGGTTAAAAAAACAATTTCCTGAATTCCTTAAGCAAAGAACTGGCTTGCAACAGTACTTAGAGAGCATCTGTTAGATGGACAGATGGATAGATGATGAGCGAATTGTGGGCGGATGATGATGGATGATGAGAGGATGGTGGGCGGATAGTTGGGTGGGTGGATAAACATGTACATTAAACTTAATATACAGTCCCCAGCTTTGTGATGGGGACTCCGTCGCGTTCCTGCTCCTCTCGCAACTCTGCACTTCTTAGACTCTCTCTGCCTAAATTTCCCCAGTCTCAGGAGACTCTTCCCTCCAAACTACCCAGCTTTCTTGGCTGAGCCATGCTGAGGGGCTGGGAAAGGTCATGTCTTTCCCACAGCCCCAGCGTGGAGAGTTGAAGGGCTCCTCTTTCCCCGGGGGGCCAAAAGGGAACCCGTGGGGCAACCTGATTAGATTAGCATCTGTGTTCTAAAGAGAGGCCGGGAGGCAGCATGAGAAAGTCAGGACCCCCCGCCCACGCCACCTCCCCAGACTCCAGACACGAGCCCTGGCTGCCGTCGGCAGAATGTGCAGACTCCCGCAGATTGCTGGGTACCGCCCTGGCCCTCGGGTGCTAGGCTGGGGTCCATCTCAGACACATCCCATCAGCGTGACCTAGTGGCTGCTTTTATTTTTGTGGATGTGCTGGTCGAACCAGCACTGTGTATACATAACCTTGTTGTATTGCGATAGCTCTTTTGAAAGCCAAGATTCCCTAGAGGGCTGTGAAAACATTCAGAGTGGCCCTCTTCACTTTCCACTTGGGAGGGTAGAAGTTCAGGGGCTAAGTGGGGAAAATGCTCTCTCCCACCTCCTAGAAAATTCCTAACACAACACGGAGTGATTGGAAGAGCTCGGAGCTTTGCATGCTGAGCTGCTCAGCCGGTTATGGGCTATTTTTGCCTCATCTAGGACTCTTCCCTCTCTATGAATTTACTCCTCCTTCATCCTCTTGGGTCCACAAAGGGGCACTGTATTTTATTTTAAAATGAGTTTTCTCATTATGGGCTTCCTTGGTGGCTCAGGGGTAATCCACCTGCCAGTGCAGGAGATGTGGCTTTGATCCCTGGGTTGAGAAGATCCCCAGAGAAAGAAATGACAACCCACTCCAGTATTCTTACCTGGGAAATCCCATGGACAGAGGAGCCTGGTGGGCTACAGGCCATGGAGTCAGACATGACTTAGCCACTAAATAACAAGAGTCAGACATGACTTAGTGACTAAATAACAACAGTGTTCTGTCTATAACATATATTAGGCACCTGTGGTGTGCAAAGAACACTTATTGCTTCTCTGTGAAATCCTGAAGTCCACACTTTGTTCAGTAAACTGCAAGGAACACAAAGGGAGCCTAAGCCTTTGGTTCTGCCCCGTGTTGTTGGCAGCAGCGAGCAGCAGCTGGAGCTTCACCTGAACAGCTACAGAACCAGGTTCATGGTCAGCCCCAGAGGCCGGATTTTGTTCTGCAGACATACATGTGTTCCTCAGTCACCCTTGCACTTGCATGTTACATGCTTAGAAATATTTCCTGGAAGAATTGAGAGGAACTGAGGAAGCCTGGGGAGGAATGTGGAAGACCCCATATGCCCTCCTGTGACGGTCCATGGTGTGCCCGACGTGTTCCCGCGGTGCAGACCCTGGGTAGCCCCAACGGCTCGGTCAGATATGGGTTTCAGAAGTGCTGTGATTTTGTGCCCCTTCCCAGTGGATGGTATGTGGTCTTGCTGGTCCTCCTGGTCCACGTGCTCGGCGACGTGTGGGGGAGGACACTACATGAGGACCCGCTCGTGCACAAACCCAGCCCCCGCCTACGGAGGTGACATCTGCCTGGGGCTGCACACGGAGGAGGCGCTCTGCAACACGCAGCCCTGCCCCGGTAAGCAGCCCCTTCCGGCCCTGCGCAGAGGACAGGGCAATTTTGGCCTTCCCCTTGGTAAAGACGCTGCCCACAATGCAGGAGATCCGCTGGAGAAGGGGTAGGCTACCCACTCCAGTTTTCTTGGGCTTCCCTTGTGGCTCAGCAAGAATCTGCCTGCAATGCGGGAGACCTGGGTTCGATCCCTGGGTTGGGAAGATCCCCTGGAGAAGGGAACGGCTACCCACTCCAGTATTCTGGCCTGGAGATTTCCATGGGTTATACAGTCCATGGGGTCGCAAAGAGTCGGACACGACTGAGCGACTTTCACTTTTCACTTTGATGGAGGAATGGTGAAACTGACAAAAGCGTGTCTCAGTAAGACTAAAAGAGGGGGGCACAGCAGTGCACAGTGCTGCCGGGGAAGCGACTTCATGACACGTTGTTCTATCAATACAGTGGAATTATTCTCACCATGCCGGGGTTGCAGAACTAGCAACGGAAACTGGTGATGACCAAGCATTCTTACAGTATTTAAGCTGGTAATGGGCACTGAGGGACTGCCTCTCTGGCTCAGTGGTAAAGAATCCGCCTGTCAATGCAGGAGATGCGGGTTCAATCCCTGGGTCGGGAAGATCCCCTGGAGAAGGAAATGGCACCCACTCGAATATTCTTGCCTGGGAAATCCCATGGACAGAGGAGCCTGGCAGGCTACAGTCCATAAGGTCACAGAGAGTTGTACATGACTGAGTGACTGAGCAGGCAGGCAGGGAATGGGAACTGACATTTTGTTGCTGAGAATCAGGGTGGGAATCAGAGAGCATTTATGGAGAGGCTTCATGAGAATCCCCTCAGGGCCATGGGCGTGGGTTCCAGGCTCCAAGGCTGGGTGGCCCCGGTGCCCATTGGATACCCTGTAGCAGCCTTCCCCATCCAAGAATAGCTCAGTTTTCTGACATATAGGGACCACTTGGAATGAAAATGAGACACTCTCTTCTGAATCTGACTTAAACTTTGAAACACTCTAACACGTGTGTGTGTGTGTGTGTGTGTGTGTGTGTGTATTTTTTTAACTAGCTCCGGAAGATTTTCCTTGCAGGTTTCTTGTATGTTGAGAAATGTTTAGAAACCGTATCCTCAGTCAGTCCAAAAGCAGCTACTTTACACATTTCTCAGGAAATACTGTACCCTTTACAATCGATCAAAACACAAGTTTGGTTTCCAGATTTTCCCTGAGCTGCAAAGAGGATGCTTACATTTAAAAAGAAATAAAAAAGCAAAGTGTGTAGAAAAAAGGATGAAAAAAACAAAGTGTGTACTAACAATATTTTTATATTATTAATATTTCAGAAATATTATTGAGAGTTCATGTTTTTAAAACTCTTCACTTAAAGTGTGTATTAATCCTCTCTTTTCACACATCTGTGTACCTGGGCGAATTTAACAAATCCTAGTGAATCTCCTCTTCTGGGGTAAAGTGACCTTAGCTGGTTCATCTTTTGACCTTGACCCAGACTTGTTCGTGGACCTTTGGTTCTTCAGACACAGGAAACACGGGATAGAATGAATTCCACCTCAAGTACAGCCTGCCAGCGGGACACTGACTCCGCAGGACTGTTTTCATAACAGAAAAAAAAGTATTAATATGTGTAGTAGCTTGAACCCCCTTCAGCAGCCAAGACTTTCTCATTAATGTCATTTCTCTTGCCTGGATGCTGAAAGCTGTAGAAATTTTCCAGGGAAGTATGTGAGTGTGAATGATTCTGTAGGACACTGTCTAACACCATTCCTTTAGAGCATTAAAATAATGTGCATTTTAGAAAGTGTGCTCTAAGCAGATTATTTCTAATCAAAGGTATATGAGTTCTTTGATTCATGCTCCTGTGTGTTTTATTTACTGGACCTAGTCATGAGATATGAGTCTATCTTATTTGTGAACTATAAATATCATATGCACACTCAATGCCGGTAAGCTGCCAGGCTTCCAGGTTGGTGGATTTTAATGGTCTTGTTGCCGCATCTCGTCTCCTCGGGCCCCTGCAGAGAGCTGGTCTGAGTGGTCAGACTGGTCCCAGTGTGACGTGGCTGGAGTCCAGGTCCGGGTCCGCCAGTGCGTCCTTCTGTTCCCCGTGGGCAGCCAGTGTTCGGGAAACACCACGGAGAGCCGGCCCTGCGTTTTTGATTCCAACTTCATTCCAGGTAAGGGGGCAGAGATACTTATTAGTGTGAACAAAATCACTTGAATGTTTCAAGAGGAAATGATTCATGGGTGGGAGTTTTAGCTGTTCTTCGAGGTTCTGTTTGGTAAAACAAGAGATCATTCAATCAGTTCTTATGGTTTCAAGGTGGTTATGAGTTTGTGGGAGTTCCCAGGTGGTGCTAGTGGTAAAGAACTCACCTGCCGATGCAAGAGATGTAAGAGATGCAAGTTCCATCCCTGGGTCGGGAAGATCCCCTGGAGGAGGGCATGGCAACTCACTCCACTATTCTTGCTTGGAGAATCCCATGGACAGAGGAGCCTGGCAGGCTACAGTCCACAGGGTTGCAAAGAGTAGGACACAGCTGAAGTGACATAGCATGCACACACACTTAGATATAGGTGTAGACGTGGATATGGATGTAGGTTAGACGTGGATATGGATATAGGTCTAGATGCAGATACATGCATGCATATAGAGTAGACATAGATAGATATAGACGTGAGAGTTGGATGTAAGATACAAATGTGTGTATAGATATAGGGTGCAGACAGATTGAACTTCCCAGGCGGTGCTAGTGGTAAAGAACCTGCCTGCCAGTGCAGGAGACGTAAGAGATGCTGATTAATCCCTGGATCTGGAAGGTCCTCTGGAGGGCATGGCATAGATATAGACAGAGATGCAGGTGTAGACACAGATACAGGCATAAACATGATGTAGACATAAATACAGGTATAGATAGAGATGTAGGTGTAGATATAGATACAGGCTTCCCTGGAGGAGGGCATGGCATCCCACTTCACTGTTCTTACCTGGAGAATGCCGTGGGTAGAGGTACACGGTGGGGTTCTTAGGGTCGCAAAGAGACAAAACCGAAGCAACTTAGCAGGCATGCACACATGCATGGATTTGTAGGTAATGCAGCTGGAGACTTGAATTTAGGCCTTGGGTTTTAAGATTTTTTAAGCACAGTATCTTCTACAATTTATTGAATGTAACACAGTCAGATAGTTTGCTCAAAAAATGAAAATAGATTGTTTTTTAAAAAATATTAGATTAAATACTTTGGTAATGCTGTGCATATTTGTTTGTACAGAGAAAAGAGGACCGTTCTTTTCATGTAATCTTAGTATATTTGGGAAAATGGAAACCCACCCTTGTTCTCGTCTTAGAGAAGAGGTTGGCTGGCCCTATGGCTACAGTCCTTTCCATGTGAAATCAATGTTTGGTTAACAGTGATAGCTTATCACCCATCACATGTTCACACAGGCACCACCTGTTGTTCAGTCGCTATATTGTGTCTGATTCTTTGCGACCCCAGGGACCAAAGTACACTGGGACCCCTGTCCTCCACCATCTCCCAGAGTTCACCCAAGTTCATGTCCATTGAGTCAGTGATGCCATCTAAACACCCAACCAAAAGGCATGGGCTAGATACTTACAAAATATTTCACATATTCCTACCATGGGCCTTAGGACTCTGACATGGACCAAAAGCACAGAGTAACCTCTTAAAAGGTTGCAATAAAGAATACCTTGTTCTCCTCCACTAAAGGAAAAAGTGGTCATGTTTTAGAGAAAGTTAGCTTAGGCCTCCTAAGGCACCTCAGTCTTCCACTGTCTAGAACTGCAGGAGTGTTTATTATTGTTTCCTTTTGAATGAAAAATCAGGAGCATTTCTGGACTCCTGAAATGGTGTGCATCCTTGGGAGTTAAAACATTTAGGTGGATCTCTCCTTTAATTGGCATCCTACCTGTGGGTTTCACATAAGCATGGAAAACAGCATGAATGACCTCTGAGTAGGAAAATTATTTGTTGAGGCAGTTTCCTTTGAGCTCTAGTGGAATGGTCTCTTCCCCAGGGAATGAGACAAGACCGGTTTTGGTGAGACAAAAGATCCGAGGGAGAAACCCGGGAGGCAAACGCTGCAGTGTTCTACAGCGAAAATCTGCACAAACTCCACTCTTGTTTTGAAACAAGTGCCCTGATTTCAGTCTGGGAGACCATAGTTTTTTCTCATTGCTGTAATTAATCTCACCCCTTTGCCATCAAGATGACCTTGACCAGATGCATCTCAGGTTGGCTAAAGCAAACAAATAAATGTGCTTTAAAAAAACAATTGATTAGGCTTTTGGAAACATTGACTCACATAAAACTCAAAATCATTAGATACTTTGTAAATGAATCATTAATGTGATCTTCCTTCCCTTCATACATTGTGATTGAATCTTTTTCCAGAAGTGTCTGTGGCCAGATCCAGCAGCATAGAAGAGAAAAGGTGTGGGGGTGAGTCCTGCTTTTTAATTAATTGCTAGTTCATTTCTAAAAGTTTCCAGTCATTTCTAATCTCATATGTTTCATGTGATGTTTCTGCTTTTGACCAAGAAAAACAGATTAAAGGAACTCAATCTAAACACCTTTTATTTTGGCAGTAAAAATGCAAAGGAGTCCATATTTGATGTCTGCATCAGTGATTTTTACACTGGGTCCTTAGATCAGCAGCATCAGTATCTCGTGGGAACTTGATAGAAATGCAGGTTTTCAGGCCCCTCTCAATCTACAGAATCAGAACCTCACCAAGAGGGGTCTGGCTCTGTGGTTTTATAAGCCCCTCAGGTGTTTTTGGTGGATGTAAGCTTTATGATCCAGTGATCTTGGTATTAGCTTTATGTTTCATGTGATGTTTCTGCTTTTGACCAAGAAAAACAGATTAAAGGAACTCAATCTAAACACCTTTTATTTTGGCAGTAAAAATGCAAAGGAGTCCATATTTGATGTCTGCATCAGTGATTTTTACACTGGGTCCTTAGATCAGCAGCATCAGTATCTCGTGGAAACTTGATAGAAATGCAGGTTTTCAGGCCCCTCTCAATCTACAGAATCAGAACCTCACCAAGAGGGGTCTGGCTCTGTGGTTTTATCAGCCCCTCAGGTGTTTTTGGTGGATGTAAGCTTTATGATCCAGTGATCTTGGTATTAGCTCCAGTTAGATTTCCCATGAGTAAAACAGAATTCAACCATTTTGTTTATAGTGTAAATCCATGCAGCCAGCCTCAAATCTCCAAAGGGCTGAAGCAATAAAACGATACAGTTTTATTATGGGCGAAAGGTTAGACTTATAGATCTCTAGAGATATTTTTCAAACTTCCAGCAATCCTGAGTGACAGAAATCACATTCCCTGGGTCAAATCCATGATGCTTTTGGACTTTCCCGTCTAGTTCTATACTGTCTGGACGGGAGGGGCTGGCTGTCCATCGATCAGATTCCAGCCATTGTCCAGCTGTTGTGGGGAGCCAGTACCCAAACACAAGACCAGTGTCTTCCTGTGTGTAGGTGTTGACCAGTCCTAGCATAATCTGTTCCAGCTGGGAGTCCCAGACAGCTCAGGTCAAAGGTCTTTGGTCTCTCACACTCAGAAAGAAGCTGGATTTTCAGAGGTGTGTTTTGGGGATGTACTTGTGTTATTAACTACACTGATAAAGAGTTCACTGTCTGTTACACTCTGTTTACTTGGCCATCTGTTAATCCATTTGTTCAGTCGTGTTTACTGAGCACCCACTCTGTTCCAGTTTTGTGAGGGGTGCGTACTGTGGAAACTCTAATAGCTCCAACTCATCTGGAAAGAAGGGTGATGTCTGGTGTCTGACGTGGGTCAATTCGCTGAGTTCACAGACTAGCAACCACTATCTTGGGATCTGGGCTTCCCCGGGGGCTCAGCGGTAAAGAATCCTCTTGTAATGCAGGAGACACAGGAGACTGGGGTTTGATCCCTGGGTCAGGAAGATCCCCTGGAGGAGGGCATGGCAACCCACTCCAGTATTCTTGCCTGGAGAATCCCATGGACAGAGCAGCCTGGCGGGCTACGGTCCATAGAGTTGCAAAGAGTCAAACATGACTGAAGCGACCGAGCACACACACACCTTAGGATCCAGCTGCAAGATGAATGTGGGTTGGTTCACGGAAAAATTATTGGCGCTTTAGTATTTTGGGATCAGTCACTATGTGCTCAACACTGTATCAGATGACAGCAGGTATCCTATTTCATCCCCGCAAAGTTTGTTCCTGTGGGTGGCGCAGCCCACAGTTCTTTTTCTAAAACCCTTGGCAATAGCGAAGAATTCGGAAGTCAGCATTTTTCAGGGTATAGACAGCTGATATTGGGCGTATACAGTACGGCACCCCTGAGGATCTGGGAACCGCACTCCATATTAACCAGTCTCTTTAAAGACCTTGCCACAGAATGTGGGTGAAGAGAAGCAGCTAATGAATGCCCCTCCTGGCATTTCTGGTCAGTTCTGCAACAAACGGTCAGGTTGGGTCAGGTCGGGCTCCGCTGCCAGATGAGTGGTGAAAAATCAGTGTTCAGAGACTGTGGTTTTGGGAATTGTAGAGAAAGGATAGCAGCCACAGCTTTTATCTGCATTTTATAAACAGAAGGTCAGAGAGAAGAGGTTCACGGGAAGTCGAAGTGGAGCTGGGTCTAGATCCAGACGGTGGGATCCCAGTGTGAGTGTTAAGCCCGGAGCACCTTGGATTTCCAAGATGGCTCAGTGATAAAGAATCTGCCTGCCGATGCAGAAGATGTAGTTCAATCCCTGAGTCAGGAAGATCCCCTAAAGAAGGAATTGGCAACCCACTCTGATATTCTTGCCTGAGAAATTTCATGGGCAGAGGAGCCTGGTGGGCTACTGTCTGTGTGGTCACAAAGAGTCGGACATGACTTGGCAACTAAACAACAATCACCCCAAGAAAAGAGTCCTGGTGCTGAGTGTCCCAGTGGAGGGTGTCTGAGGTCTGCAGCCACAGCATCTCAGTCCAGGCAACACTCTTAGACAACACCCAGGGTCCCCAGAGTGGCAGAGTTTATAGAGAGTGTCCCCATCCTGAGAGATTTCAAGGCAGAACCTGGGTGCAGCCAGCTGATGCTTCTGCAACATGACTGACCCTCCAGGTGTAACACAAATTGACAAGCCACTTTCCTCAGCCGGCCTTCTCAGGGTAAGATATGGGAGTCCTGCCAAGACCTTGAACATCCAGGAGGATGTGACACAGAAGGCCCTGTTCTCTCTCTCTCTCTCTTGAGTCACTCAGTCGTGTCTGACTCTTGCGACCACATGGACTGTAGCCCCCCAGGCTCCTCTGTCCATGCAATTCTCTAGCCAAGAATACTGGAGTGGGTTGCCATTTCCTTCTCCAGGGGATCTTCCCAACCCAGGAATCGAACCTGGGTCTCCTGCATTGCAAGCAGATTCTTTACCAACTGAGCTAGGAGGGACAGAAGGCCCACTTCCATCCTGAGATTCAGCATTTGTGTGTTTGAGCCAGTTCTGCCATATTGTGCACCAAATCAAACCTCGAGGCGCTATTGACTCAGTCATCGAAGCTTTAGCCACAGCCTTCAGAGCTCGCTGCCTTAGCCTTAGGCTGCTGACACTGGCACAGCGGAGCAGGAGGGTGAGTGGGCACGCGTGCGGGCATGCTCCGGTGGTCAGTCGTGTCTGACTCTTTGTGGCTCTGGGGACTATAGCCCTCCAGGCTCCTCTGACCATGGGATTTCCCAGGCAAGAATACTGGGGGAGGTTACCATTCCCTTCTCCAAGGGATCTTCCTGACCCAGGGATTGAATCCGAGTCTCCTGCGTTACAGGCCAATTCTTTACGGTCTGAGCCCCCAGGGAAGCCCTGAGGGTAAGAGGTCAGATGGAGCTAATTGTAGGGGTGACAGGTAAAAAGGCTTACCTAGGAAGGAGGTTTGAGGATGTTGAAGGGACTTCACAGATAACTTTTTTTAGCTTATTGAAAAATAAGTCACACTTTACACAGAAAATCGGCCAGTTGAGCCCACTGGGTAGTTGGTCTCTATTCTAGATTTACTGAACAAAAACAACAGCAAAAAGCATATTCAAAGCGAAGTGCCTCACTAAGCAGATTCAAGAAATTTAATAGGAACAATTTTTCACTTACACAGAAAAAAATGTAGACCTCTTGAAAGGTTCCGACTTTGAGAGCTATTTTTAGTTGCATGAGACACAGAGACTGTACAATCATCCTAGCGATGTCAGCCGGCCCAGCCTTCCCCAGGCACCTGCAGGAATGATTCATGTGACTAATGACAAAGTATCTGCATGTGGAGAGAGTCATACATCTTCCCCATGTAATAATATAATATGTTACTACTACAGCAGAAGTACTTTTATAAATTTAAAAGTACTTTATTGCCCCCAAAAGAAAAAGCTAACCATCATCTGAGCCTTTGGCCAGTCATAATTTTTTGCAATAGTAACATCAAAGATCACTGATCACTGGTGACCATAACAGATTATAACAGTAATAAAAAAAATGTTTGAACTATTGCAAAAATTGCTAAAATGTGACACAGAGGCATGTAGTGAGCAAATGCTGCTGGAAAAATGGTGCCAATGGACTTGCTAGACAGAGTCCCCACCAACCTTCCAAGTGTGAAAAGCGCAGTATCTGCCGCTGTGCTGTCTGCACCGTCAGAACCCAAAGCAGCTGTACCTTGCATGCTCCCCTTTCACCCTCATTGGCTTTTGTTTACAAGTAGCTGCATATTTAAGGTTCCCCTCCACCCCCTTGTCTGTGTCTTGCCTGTTGTTTGGTCTCGTTCTCTGAATTTTCCCACAGGAAGGGCTCCTGTGAACAGTGTTCTCCCAGTTGTGGCGCTGAGACAACAGATTATTCTCCTTATCCTTGAAAGTCAGCTTTGCTGGATATAAAGAATAAAATACCTAGAAATAAATGTACATAAGAAGGCAAAAGGTCCATACTCAGACACTGGAGACACTGTCCATACGCAGATGCGGGAGAAAGACAAAAAACGGCAGAAACGGATGGAGAGATGGACCATGTTCTTAAATTGGAAAAACCAATATTGTGAGAATGACTATTGTTACCTAAAGGAAACTACAGATTCAGTGAAATCCCTATCAAATTACTGATGGCATTTTTCACAGAATTATAGCCAGATTCTTTGACAATTTGTATGAAAACACAAAAGACCCCAAATAGCCAAAGCAAGTTTGAGAAAGAAAAACAGAACTGGAGGAATCAGGCGCCCTGACTTCAGGCTATAATACAAAGCTACAGTAATCAGTACAGTATGGTACTGGCACAAAAACAAAACTATAGATCAGTGGATTAGGATAGAAACCCAGAGAGAAACACATGCTTCTACAGCAACCTAATCTGTGACAGAGGAGACAAGGATATACAATGGAGAATTCTCTTCAGTGAGTGGTGCTGGGAAAACTGAACAGCCACACGTAAAAGAATGAAATTAGAACACACCCTAACACCTACACAAAAACTAACTCAAAATGGATTGAAGACATAGATGTAAAACTGGACACTCTGAAACTATTAGAGGAAAATATAGGCAGCAGAAGTACTTTTATCCCCACATGGCCTTGACCCTGGAGGGTCCAAATGGCTAAAGCATTGAGAAATGACAGCAAGTGTGGAATCCACACTTGCTTACCTTGAGGGCGGCTTTAGGGTTAGAGTAGAAGCTTCTAGTATTTGCTAGTAGAATGGCCCTTACATACTTTATTCTACTGTCCCAGATTCAGCCCTAAAGGCTTTAGACAAAATCAGGAAAAGCCACAGATTTACTGATTCCTTTCACTTTGTTAAACCAGTGACCAAATGATCAAGACGTGAAAAGTTGAGGTAGATGTCAGGGAATGGGTGGTACTGTGGAATGTTCTAGTAACATCCTCCTAGATTATCTAGCCTCATGTCTGAAGGCACTGGAGGCCTCTGTTAGGAATCATCCGTGTAGAGTTTCAGTGTGAGTGGGAGTACATTGGCTATGGGTCCCAGAGGACAGAGGAGGAGGCTGCCCTTCTACACCATCTTCATGCACCTCAGGGTGCAAATCCGGCTCCCAGGGTCCCAGAGCCCCAGAACATGGTGTCCAGGAGCAGCAAAGGGGCACAGCTTAGAGGGAGAAGCTTAGAGGGTTTAGAGATGGGTGAGGGATGCTCCACCTGTGCTCTGGATCCCAGGTGAGGCAAAGGCAGCCCTCAGAGTCCCTGGGAAGGAGCCCAGGTGATTAAGGAACAAATATGCCAGGGCCTGCTGGGCGCAGGGAACAGACGCACAGGTCTTCTCTGCCTGGGGACCTCCCCGTGTGACTCCGTCTTCTCATCCAGCATCCTCAGTGGTACCCAGCAGGCATCCTCAGTGGTCCCATTTGAGTGCAGAGTGGACAGGTGAGAGAGAGCAAGAGTGATACTTGGCATCTGGTGATGCATGGAGAGGACATCTGGGAGAAAAGGTAGATCCTCAGATGTGCCCTGTGCAATGGAGACATAGGCCAGTAACCCCCAGGCAACTGGTTAGCATACATTGCCAAGACAGCGGAAAAGCACTGAGGTCATATTTTGCTTTCCCTGAATTTCAGTAATTTCAGCTTCAGGGGAAAACTCAGATGTCATCTTTATTTCCTAAAAGGCCTAAAATTTTGATTGTCGGGTGTTTTACCAGCACACAGTGAATATCTTATTTTTTCTTTTGTTGTTCTTTCTCAGACATTAAGCAGGCCTTACTATGACACTTTGATACCACTCAAACCAATCCTATATTAGAGACGTAAGGCCCTATCAGTTCATTTTTTCAATATTTTGTATTTATAACTCAAAATAACTTGAAAGTGCTATTAAGTAGGAAAAAAGCACTGTATAAAAGAGGATAATTTCATGATCATTAAAAGATCATATTTCTTTGACACAAATCCTTTGTTTCTTTGGAGTAATGCATTTTACTTATAAGGTCTCCAAAATACAATGTGAGTGAAAAAAATGGTATCCCGGGTGACGTTTACAACACGCACACACAGCATGTGAGTGTGCCTTGCGTCTCCAAAACGTAGTACAGAAGATGGTGACAGTCGTTTCCACTTGGAAATTTAAAAAAAATAAAATAAAAGACTTGTCTACCCTTATGCACTTTCTAATGTTCTAAAATATGTGCATATTCATATTCCAGAAATGTAGTGGAAACATAAGAATGATGCGATCGGAGCACATTTTTAACCGATATGAAGCGATAAAGGAGAGGGGAAGTAGCCAGGCTTGCAGGGGAGCGGGGCTGGGAAGCGCTGAGATGCATCCTTGCTTTGTTCCCGGGACACAGACAGGCTGTGTGCAGGGGCCTCAGTCCCTTCAGGAACATGGAAAACGAGTTCCCTCGGAACCCCAGAGACCACAGACCATGCTGCACCTGAGACAGAAGGACTTTCTCGTTCAAGCCTTTAAAGGAAAGAAAATGTCTCTGCTAGGGTGTGTGGGGATGTCCAAAAGACTGGTTATAATCCATAAAAGCATTGACATAAACTACACTGCTCAATGCGGAGAAGCGTTTTGGTGGCAGTGACATTTTATATTTTTAAAGAATTTTTTTTTAAAGGCTTTATTGAATTTGTTATGGTGCTGTTTCTGTTCTATATCTTGTTTCTGTTTTTTTGTTTGTTTGGTTGGTTTTTGTTTTGCAACAAAGCACATAGGATCTTAGCTCCCTGACCAGGGATCAAACCCACACCGCCTCCCTTAGAAGGCAGAGTCTTAACTGCCGAACCACCAGGGACATCCCTGGGACACTTTAAAGGAGGGTCCGATGATTTCCTGAGTTTTGGAAGGAATGTGGTGCTTTCCCCTTGCGTCCTTCTCTTGTCCTCTGAACCCACCACGCTGGGGAGAAGCGTGTCCCTTTCCCAGTGGCCTCACCGCGCTGGGGAGGAGCGTGTCCCTTCCCCAGTGGCCTCACCGTGCTGGGGAGGAGCGTGTCCCTTTCCCAGTGGCCTCAGTGTGCTGGGGAGGAGCGTGTCCCTTCCCCAGTGGCCTCACTGTGGCTCTTGTCTCCCACGCTGGGGAGGAGCGTGTCCCTTCCCCAGTGGCCTCACCGCGCTGGGGAGGAACGTGTCCCTTCCCCAGTGGCCTCACCGCACTGGGGGGGAGCGTGTCCCTTCCCCAGTGGCCTCACTGTGCCTCTTGTCTCCCTAGAGTTCAGCTTGTTCCACATGCTTGCCGTGGGGCTCAGCAGCTCCATCCTAGGCTGCCTTCTCACGCTGCTCGTCTACACCTACTGCCAGCGGTACCAGCAACAGTCCCACGACGCCACCGTCATCCACCCCGTCGCGCCCGCCCCTCTCAACACCAGCATAACCAACCACATTAACAAACTGGACAAGTATGACTCGGTGGAGGCCATCAAGGTAGGGATTGGCAGCCACTGCTGGAGCCAGGTGTGCCAAGGAGGCAGGTGTTATTCTGGGGGCTGTCGGCAAAGCCCGGTGGTGGTGATGTAGGTCACGGGTGGGGGGCAAGGTGAATGATGTCTCTTATTTTTTCCGTTAATTTTTATTTGACATATTGAAAGACAGTTGATTAGCAATGTTATGTTAATTTCAGGTGTACAGCAAAGTGATTCTGTTATATGTATATATGGTTTCTAATTCTTTCCCATTATAGGTTATTACAACATATTGAATATGTTTCCCCTATGCTGCTTCCCTGGTGGCTCAGGCAGTAAAATCATCTGCCTGCAGTGCTGGAGACCCGGGTTCAATCCCTGGGTCGGGAAGATCCCCTGGAGAAGGAAACGGCAACCCACTCCAGTACTCTTGCCTAGAAAATTCCATGGACGGAGGAACCTCACAGGCTACAGTCCATGGGGTCTCCAAGAGTTGAAAACGACTAAGTGACTTCGCTTTCACTTTTCACTTTGCTTTCACAAGATATTGAATATATTTCCCTGTGCTGCACAGTAAATCCTTGTTGTTTAGTTTATGTATGATGGTATATATCTATTAATCCCATACTTCTAGTTTTTCCCATGCCCACCTTTCCCATTTGGAAACCATAAGTTTATTTTCTATGTTTCTGTTTTGTAAATAAGTCCATTTGTATTATTTTTCAGATTCCACATATAACTGATATCATAGGACATTTGTCTTTGTCGGGCTTACTTCACTTAGTATGAGCATGTCTGGGTCCATCCATGTTGCTGCAAATGCCATCATTTCATTACGCTACCTGAATTTTGATATTCCTGTGAAGTTCATGGTTCCCCTTAATACTCCTTAGGGAGTATGTTGATGCCCTCTCTCTGCTATGATGGTTTCATTCAAAATCCAGTTTCCTCCCCATGTGGGAAACGGAGTTTCTTCAGCCCTTACAGCTTCAGCTAGTTGGAGGCTCTTATGTCCCAGGGTCTGCAGGGTCCTCTCTCGTTTCTCTCACAACCATGGGGCCCCCACGTGCATAGAGACAGAGCTGGGTCCAGCAGCCATCAGCACGTTATACTGATCCATGATAGAGCCGGGAAATGAAGCCCCAAGAATTAATAACACACCCCACACACCTTCTCAGAACCAAGCCCCCAGAGAATGAGGAGGAACATGTGTTCCCATGAGCAAGAATCTCCAAGGAGAATCCTCCAGTACCCAAGAAGGGAGCCCTTCTCACTGTGACCCCAGCCCATCAGCTCACCTGTGATCAGTTGCTTCAAGCATCTGAAAATCGTTTAGCTGGGCTCCTGTTCTCACTGAAGATCCAGGAGCCACTTAATCTGAAATCTTGCTGCTCTGAAGGCAAAGTACCACTGTCCAGGCTCTAATGAGTCTTTCTAGAACTTTCTTTTGACTCCTTGGCCAGATAAATCCTACGTTTGGGCTCTGCCACCTACCTAACATCTTTTATTTTGAGCCTCTCATAATTTACCCTCTACTTGGGATAGTTCAACAAAAGTACGGGGGTGTGAAGTGAAGTGAAAATTGCCCAGTCGTGTCTGACGGTTTGCAACGCCATGGGCTGCAGCCAGCCAGGCCCCTCTGTCCATGGGACTCTTCAGGCAAGAATACTGGAGTGGTAAGCATTTCGCTTCTTCAGGGGATCTTCTGACCCAGGGATTGAACCTGGGTCTCCTGCATTGCAGGCAGATTCTTTACCATCTGAACCACCAGGAAGGCCCCAAAGTAAGGGTAACTATTCTCTTAGTGAGAAAGAGCTTTTGTGTCAGAAATGGCTGCTGTAGAAACCACCACCTCCACAGTCACCTTCCCCAAGTGTAGAAAATGGGAAATTAAGAATCTCTTGCATTTATCTTAATATGTTCCTTCAAAATCTTTTATCAGTGTACCATGACAATCCAAAAGCTGCTTATATAGCTCCTCAGTTATAAGTGATAATACTCAAAGTGCTCGTGAATTTGAAATCACTAGAGTCTTAGGTTTCCTGGAGGTTTCAATTTGGGTGTTCTAACTCTTGAATATTTTCAAACTAAAGTTCAAAAGTAGACTTTCTGAGTAAAGCTCAAAAATAATCTGGACTGAAAAACCTACCGACCTCATTCTGGTTATGAGGCAAGTCCTCAACAAGGAAAATGATGTGCAGAAGTGTGTAAGTGAGAAAAGACATTTTAAAATAATGAAGGCTTAGGGGAGAGCTCCAATATACATACAGCAGGTTTTGAACAACATTGCACTCCTTGGGTCCACTTATTTACAGGTTTTTTTCAATATTAAATGCTACCATACTCCACAATAGGAGGTTGGTTGAATCCAGGATACCGCACTGGGTCCAGGCAGACCTCAGACAGGGAAGAACCACATGTATGGAGGGTTGGCTATAGCTTATATTCAGATTTTCAGCTTCTAGGAGGGTCGGTGCCCCTAACACCGGTGGTGTTCCAGGGTCAACTATAATCGTCTCCTGTTATATTCTCTTTCTAAAATACTGCTTACTGAGTACTCGTAAATCTTCTATCTTATATTTTACAGGCATTTAACAAAAACAACTTGATCCTAGAGGAAAGAAACAAATACTTCAACCCACATCTCACTGGGAAGACCTATTCTAACGCCTACTTTACAGATCTCAATAACTATGATGAGTACTAAGAGCTCTTCTGATTTTGGCTTCTTGTAATTCCCCCAGTTCCTTAAGGCCTGTGCTCCCTGACTGCCCATGTCGCCAAGCCTTCACAGATGGAGTGTGGATACATCTCAAGTGCATTTCAAGCCACCAGTGTCCCATTGCTGCCGAGGAGAAACGTTCTCAAAAGCAACAAAAATCTAGACATGACTGAAAATCTGGTCTACAGTTCTTGATGATTGTCTTTAATGAGCCATGGTGTGCAGTTTTGTTTTGTTTTCATTGTGTTCAGTCCACTTTTCGGATAAGTTGGTTGCTTTTTTTGAGCTTTTTCATAACTGTACCACCCACATTGGAAGCAGTCCTTAGAAATATGAACAATCTTCTTGACTCTGACGAGCATAAATCTTAATGGTGATTTAATTCAAGAAAGCAGGCACTTAATATAAGAGCCTCCCCACCTCCACATGCTCTGTAGTATTGATCAAATGGAGAATATGAATGTGGCCATATAGGGACTCACCATTGTGGTGATCTCCATCTTCTCATTCTGGATGGTACTGTGTGTGTTTGGACTTGGAACGCTTCTTGCCTGAGGACACCCGGGGATTCAGCCTGGCTTGCATCTGCGGAGGTGCAGGTATGCGATGTGAGGTCTCTACCCTCAGCCTTGCTGCCATTGCTGTGTTGTTCCCAGGGGAAGTGAGTGTAAAGAACAGAGGGACAGACGGGATGAAGGGTGACTGTGTTCTGCAGCTCGCCATGAAGCTCGCCTTATTCTGACTTGTGGATTTCATGGCAGTTCAGGGAGCTCTTTGCCACACAGTCAAGGGAGCCTGCCTGTCTGGGCCGTGATAACATTCTGAAGAACCACTCTGTAAAATAACCACTTGTTTAGCATTTGTATAATAGATTCTGCACCTGCCTTCTCTCTGCAAAGAAAAATTTTGAACATTCATGAGGCCAATGAAGAAAGTATTGAAAGAACTGAAATATAATTGAAAACAACTTTTTTTTTTTTTAATTTTCCATGCTACAGAAGGCATTGGATGAACTGACATTTAATGAAAAGCAACTTTTTGTTTTCCATCTCCCTGATAGAACTAACGTATGGCCATCAGCCCCTACTAAGAGCATTAATGATGTGTAAAGCTGGCTTTCTGCAGCTTGTTGCTGTGCTTATTGAAGTGCTCCCCAAGTTCCAAGCGGTCATTTGCTGCCTCCAGGTCAGGTCAGGAGGTGGTGTTTAGCTTGGGTGCCTTTTATTTTTTTATCTCAGTGCTGCCTTCCCACCCACCTACTCCCATCTCTCCCTGCATGGGGGCAACAACATTTCAGAAGAAGTACCCTGAGAAATCAGGGTATCTGGAAGTTAAGGCTTTCACTGATCCCAGTGGTTCTGAGCTTCAATCATTCATAAGCATTTCAAAGTTATGATACTGTTCAGTGTGGTCACCAGAAGGAAAAAAAAAAACAGGTTAAATTACTCACAAAAGAAAAATGCATAATATATGGCAGTTGGTTGAATAATTTTTGAAAGTAACAAGAAGATTGAAACTATCCATTGGATGCCTCTGGGTGTCATGATGAAGGCCTGGATGGACATTAAAAACATATTCTTATTGATCAATGAACCTTCAGATCTGTGAAAATCTACAGTATGGGCATCGAGGGACACATGTATGTTTTAGCATACATGTATTCACCCTATCCTATCTAAAGAAATTTGAAATTTTTATGCTTAGTAATGAATGTTGTTGAGTTCAAAACATTCTCATGTACCCAAATTTTCTGAAACAGCTCTACTAAAATAAAATCTAAATTGCAGCTGGGCTCTGGGAGGTCTGATAGATTTCAAATGAATGATATTCTGGGTCTTTCCAGTGGGGAGTTCATGCTGTATCTCTCGTATTCCCTGGAATGCTGTGTGAGATTGCTCTGTCTGAAGTCCACACTTGGTTTTCTGAGTGTCCTTGGGTTGTGTTTTCCTTGGTTGCTTCGCCCTGTCTCATCACTGTCCTGGAAGACAGATGTCCGCATCGTGTAGCACATTTAGCGGTTTTATGAATTCCAACTCCCACAGTGTTTTCTAAGCTTAAAAGATCATTCTCTTTCCCCTAGGACGGACGATACTGACATTTCAAAAAAAAGCATCACTGGACTTGATGGGAAATTTTCTCTAAATGACTTCAAAGTTGGTCGTTAATCAGTCTCACACACTAAGGAAGGCACCCTCCCACACAACAGACTTTTCATGTTGTTGATTACATAAAGCTTTATGATTATCACCACAAAGAAATTCATTCGTTATCATTCTCTGGCATTCTATTCGAAATAAAATTGTTCTGCTCTCTCTCTCCTCTCTCTGTCCCCTTCCCTCCCATCCCTTCCTCCCTCCATCCCTCCCTCTTACTTAACAGAATATGAGTTGGTTTTGGAATAGTTTTAGCTATAATCTACGAATTTTAACCAGCCATGGAATAACTTTTGTTTTCCCGTCACCACAGGGCTGCTGCTCATGTGTCTGCCTCCCCTCTGTGCCCTTCATTAAGCCCCCACGTGGCGGCTTTCGTGGTAGAGTCTCCCACTTCCGCTGGAGACCTCCAACAGCAGGTCTTTGTAAGGTGGATGGCAGAGGTTCCTGCCAACACTTGTCACATTTTAAATTTCTGTGTAACTTCCTCATTATCCAACCTCCTTCCTTTCTTTTTCTCTCGTTTTCTTTCATTCTTCCTTCCTTTCCTTTTGTCTTTTTTTTTTTTTTTCCTCCTTCCTGGAACAGGCAGCACAAATAAAAACTAATAGTTTTACATTGTATTTCTCTGAGTCTCACATCAAATGGCATTAATTACAGTTTAATTTCTAGGGTTGCTTCTAGATACAGTTAAAGTTTGGCTGGTTCTCATTAGGAAACGGGCTTCGGTCTCACACGGAAATTCTTTGGAATCTGATTCCCAGTGTTGGGTGGTTTCTCTCGACTAGACTCGTCACTGCCTGACACCAGCCCACACTGCCCCAGGGTCCCTGCTCACGGCATAGCAGGCGGCCTCTCAGAGCAGCTCTCTAAATGATGGCTCTGATGACGCTGAGGGATTTGTCTCCCTGGACGACCTTGACTGTGGATTCTGGGGACTCAGAATCAGGCTGTGCCGCATGAAGCCCCAGGGTCCCCGGACTCGGGATTTTTCTTCCCCGGTTGCCTCACTTGCTCTGGCCTGCTTCTGTGCTGGTGCCCCTGGAACTTTCCAGGGGATCTGAACGTCCCTGCTCTTTCAGGGACATGCCACTAAGCCTGCCGATTCCAACTAGAATTGGCAGTAATCCTGGGGAAAAGATGGCTCCCTGTGTGTGTGGAGGGTGAACAGAGAGCCTAAAGGAACCGAGAGGGGTGAGTGGATGTGAGGGCTCCTACGTGGAGAAGCCTCTGTGCCCAGGGACGGTCAGCCCGCAGGGTCTGCGAGAGCCAGGGGTCTGGCCCCTTGACCCGTGAGTGATGTCAAAGAGAAAGGAAGTGAATTCGGGAGAAAGTGGCCTTGCAAAGAAGGGACTCTGTCCCTCGCAGCCCAGGGCTGTGGGCGATCCCAGTGGAGACTGTGATCATCTCACACAGTCCTGTGTCTGGTCCCTGCATCTTCTGGGATCAACTGCCCAGAGTGCAGGTGACGGTGCCTCTGCTTCCTCATTTATCTGCAAAAGGGTGAATTCATGGGCGTCAAAGCCTGTGTGGTCAGAGTCACACAGTAGTCCTTCAGAGTTAGAGAGTTAAGTGAGTCAGATGCCTTCAGGGTTAGGGACAAAGTTTCAGCCCAAGGGATGTGTTAGTGTAACTGCAAATCAAAGGAGACTTTTTTTTTTTTCAAAGCCTGTGTGGTCAGAGTCACACAGTAGTCCTTCAGAGTTAGAGAGTTAAGTGAGTCAGATGCCTTCAGGGTTAGGGACAAAGTTTCAGCCCAAGGGATGTGTTAGTGTAACTGCAAATCAAAGGAGACTTTTTTTTTTAATGTGCAAAGTCTGTGCTCAGTTAGTCATTTTGTGTAAACACCCTTAATGCACCTTGGAGGTGCAACCGTGATGGTGTTTGCATTTACAAATATCCTGATGTTTCTTTTTGACATTTTCCTCACTTTCAGAATCAATCATGACTATTTCCCCAACACTGTCAAACCACTTTCAGCCTTGACTTTGCCCCAAGGTCATCAGTTTTCTTTAGCCCTAGGATGTCTTTTATATTTCAGTGGAATTTTCTTGTGTGTGGCATTTCGTGATAACTACACTGAATTCAGTCTTTTTGTTTTCAAAAGGTGACTCTGGGACATCCATCCAGAGGCAATAAGTATCAGTGGTGAACGCCTTGCACGGAGTCTGCCTCCGGGCACATGTTTTCCACCTGGCAGGGCTGCACTTAAAGCCCACAACTCCAATAATCATTGCTGTGAAGGCAGGGAATTAAAAACAAACAAACAAATCTATTCATATTCAAACTGATTTTCTGCTCTTGTTTTTAAGCTGATACAAAATGGAGATCACAGATCTCATTGGCTGTGCCCAGCATATTCATTTCTTCTACTGTCTCTTATTTTGTGGTAATTTATGTTGACATGGTGACTCATGTTGACAAAATTTTCCCAAGATTGAATGTCTCTGATTACCTATCTTTTTAACTACTGTCAGACACTAGAAAGCCGTTTTGAGCCCCCTGCTTCTCCGATCAATGGGTGTGAAGTGGGAGAACATGGAGTAACATTCATTTTGGCCTGAGAAATGTACAAAAGGGAATGCCAAATATTTCACAGTAAATCACCATGCAAGATAAAATATACGGAGATCAGTGGCCATAGTGGAATTTATTTGTTATTCTCTCCTATTGTCATTAATAATAATTGATTTAAATATATTTTGTAACTCTTCAAATACAGAACCAATGCATTCTGTTTATCTATTTTGATAACCTGATAAAACACAAAATAATATATTGCTTTCATCCTTGCTTATTTTTTCTTTTGAAATAGAAAAGTAATGAGCAAGATATAAAGTTGGACTATTGCCAAGAGATTTTTATCAAAATGACTATTCCATTCTCTTTTTTATGGATTTATGTTAAAGATGCATTATGGATATTTTTGGAGCAGATAGATCAAAGTGGGAGTTTTTTAAGGGTCATATATTGCATCATCAAAAATTTAGTACATGTTTCAAAAGCATTAGGAATGGAGACCTTTTCTCTTTTGAAAATATGTGTTCACATTGCAAAATGTCTAACAGCATTATCAAAACCAAAATCAGAGCCTGACATGAATGTACTGTTCCCAATGAAAGCTGTCTCATATAGTATTTTTAAAAGATTGTATTAGTCCTGCCGTAGAAAAACAAAATGTTCAAGCTTATTACCTATTGTGTGTGTGTGTGTGTGTGTGTGTGTGTGTGTGTGTGTGCGTGCGTGCACTTGGTTGATCAGTTGTGTCTGACTCTTCATGACCCTGTGGACTATATAGCCTGCCAGGCTCCTCTGTCCTTGTAATTTCCTAGGCAAGAATATTGGAGTGGGTTGCCATTTCCTTCTCCAGCAGATCTTCCTGACACAGAGATCGAACCTATATCTCTTGTGTCTCGTCTCCTGCATTACCAGGCAGATTCTTTACCGCTGCACCACTTGGGAAGCCCCTTATTACCCATTACCCAATACCATTTCTCATTCAACCAAAATTGTTTCACATTGTTGACATGACAACAGTAGCTAGTCAAAGATATCATAACACCTGAAAGGAGAAAAATTGACATGGAAAATAACTGTATCACATTTCTTAAACGAACATGTTGGATGGGCAACAAAATTCATTCCACCTCTTCCATATCAATTAGAAATCTGAGGCCAGCCATTCAAAGATGATCCTGTTCTTTCTCAGCTTTTTGGCAACTTAGTGCCAAAAATGGCCTAAATGTTAGATGTTTAAAATGGTCCCCATGTTAGATAAATACAAGCTGGAAAGCAAACTCTGGATTCAAGAAGACCCAAACTATCATCACCAAGAAAGAGCCTTGTTAGCAACTGCAGGTAGTTTAATTTCCTATAAAAAGTCACCAGTGCCTTGTTTCAGATGATGATTTATCATTTTATCTGGATATTTGTTCAAAACAGAGGACTGATTGGCTGTACTTTAAAGAAATTCACTCATATGCCACTTTGATCTCAGGAAAAGAACAAGAAGCACAGCATCGTCAGGTGTGAATTCTGCCCCCACGGGGGCTGTGGTGCCAGAGTGGGGTGCCACGGGGTGTTCAGAATTTAGGTGATCCCAGCCTTCCAGAAACTGACATCACTTTAATTTTACATCTTCCAAAAATACTTAAGAGTTTGTTCTGTAGCAGGAATGTCAGTGGGATGCCTGTAGAAGTTAAAGGATCTTGTTACTGTCCCTCTTCAGGCAAGTCTCTATAGATACAGGAAAATCAGATACAGGCTGGTGATGCTTGGCAGATATGGTGAGTGGAGTGACAACCACATAGAATATTGCCTACTGTTTGTTTGAAGTCAATGTCAAAACTGCTCCATAAGTTCACAAAGTTTTCTTCCTTAATTTGAATCAAGAAAACTTGCAGTGTTTTCTCTGTTAAATTTGATTCCTTCTCTCCCCTCAACCCATACCGTGACTGTTGGCCAAAATCAAACTTGAATTTCTGCACTTTGAAAGAAAGCACAGTAGGAACCTTCAACACAAGCCCCTACATATACCACCAAAATTCTACACTGTTTGCAAAGAAAGTGCACAAAATTGGTCCAATGTAAGATTCTTCAAAAGTATGTACTTAAAATTGTGTGTTATGCCACTCGCAACTTTTGAATATGTTATGAAATGTTAAATGCCTCATTTCTTGTTAATTTGCTGTTGCCGTTTTTGTGATACAAAATAAACTTATTTGGGATTGTTTCTCTTTTTTTTTAAATTGAAATTTCTTGGAAGTCATCTTGAGCCTTTGGTAAACTTACAGAAAGCTACTGATCTTGAAATTCATGTGTAAGAGACTATATATTCATCATAATGGAGCCTTTCTAGAATGAGGTAGCATTGTCTGCTGTTCGCTGGAGTGAGAAGAGTGGAACTCCAGTTGTCATGTTCAAATGCTTGTGGATTTCTGGGCATTCCCCTCATGACCATTGGGTGTACATACTGCACTGCTTTTCATTCCTTACATTATACTTTCAAGGTTTCATTGGAAGCCTGGTTGCTAGAAATGTGCAGTCCAGATTTCCAGTGATCTTCACTTGCATCTTTTCTGTTCATCAGTTCACTGGTTTTGGAAAGAGTCCACCATGACTGAAATGACTCAGCATGCACACAATTTTAGGAAAAGGAGATGGCAGCCCATCCCAGTATCCTCACCTGGAGAATCCCATGAACACAGGAACCTGGTGGGGTGCCGTCCACTGGGTTGCAAAGAGTCGGACAAGACTGAAGCAACTTAACACAAGCACACGATTCACTGTTCTTAACTGCTTGCTGGAGAGCTGTTCAGGTCTAAATCTAAGAAAGTTGTCCAAGGACATCAGATAGATAATGCTGTTTTCAAAATCAGTTTAAAATACTGGCTGTACAGGTAGGGAGCCCATTGCCCACTGCCCTGGATTAGTGATGGATGTTCAGGGGCGAGGCAGACAGGGGTCCCGCAGCCAGTCAGCAGACACCAACTCCCGCCAGCTCCCAGCCTCACCACTGAGGAAGCATGTCTACAAGGTGAAGCGAGCTGGTACCCCAGAAATGCAAGTGTCTTGCTCACTCACTGCTCTTGGCAGATTGCCAAGTTCTAGAACCCAAACTTTTGCATCTTTTATAAACAATTCATGAAGGATGATCCCGGGTCCTGCCAACAGTCCCCCAATTTTCCTTCCGCAGCAGCCCCTTCCTCATCTCTATCTGCCAACATCTGGGGGAAAAAAAATAAGAGAATCCTGATGTGTACAGTAAAAGTTGTATTATATTTTTTGTACTTAGGTTTTTATGTAAACAGTGTCTCGTTCCATTGTAAGTTAGCATTGAAATAAACCCTACTGTTTAGGAAACAATTTAGTGGCATTTTTCTTTGTCTCCAGATATGCTGAGGTGTGATCACCACTTAAAGGAAAGCGTTTCACTGGAGGGAGACTGCAGACAACCTCCGGGGTAAACGCCACCACACGCTCCTGAGTGTGTGGCCATGGCCTCTTGTGTGGAGGCCAAGACAGGACTAACCAGTATCCTGATGATTCTATGACGTGGTAAACAACTTTACAGATGTCTCAGTGGGCAACAAGAAATGTGTCCCGAGGAAAATCAATCAGGTTTTTAACTTACAAGGAGTTGATATCCTGTATTGACAATGATCAATTTATTTTTCTATGAAGCTCATCTTCTCTACAGCACATCAAATTCCATTCTTTCTTGCATAAGACAAGGTTTTTCTAGAGTGAGCGCTAACAATTAGTAAGCCCGAACATAGAAAATGCCTGAAAGTCATATTTCAGTATTCATGATCCCATTAAATCACTCTCTCTCTCTCTTCATAAGATGAGATGGTTGGATAGGATCACTGATTCAAGGAACATGAAATTGGGCAAACTCTGGAAGGTTGTGAGGGACGGGGAAGCCTGGTGTGATGCAGTCCATGGGGTCACAAAGAGTCGGACATGACTTGGCCACTGAACAGCTCTCTCTCTCTCTCTCTCTCTATATATATATATACACACACACACACACACACATACACACACACATATATATGTTGTCAGTTGGTTTAGTTACTAAGTCATGTCAGACTCTGCAACCCCATGGACTAGAGCCTTCTAGGCTCCTCTGTCCATGGGATTTCCCCACCAAACGTACAGGAGTGGGTTACTATTCCCTTCTCCAAGGGATCTTCCTGACTCAGGATGAAATTCAAGTCCCTTGGATCACAGGCAGATTTTATCCTGACTGAGCTATATATATATAGGCAAGAATATACAATGGAGAAAAGACCATCTCTATAACAAGTGGTGGTGGGAAAACTGGTCAACCACTTGTAAAAGAATGAAACTAGAACTCTTTCTAACACCATCCACAAAAATAAACTCAAGATGGATCAAAGATCTAAATAAAAGACCAGAAACTATAAAACTCCTAGAGGAAAACATAGTCAAAACACTCTCTGACATAAATCATAGCAGGATCCTCTATGACCCACCTCCCAGAGTAATGGAAATAAAACCAAAAATAAACAAATGGGACCTAATTAAACTTAAAAGCTTTTGCACAACGAAGGAAACTATAAGCAAGGTGAAAAGACAGCCTTCGGAATGGGAGAAAATAATAGCAAATGAGGCAACTGATAAAGAATTAATCTCAAAAATATACAAGCAACACTTGCAGCTCAATTCCAGAAAAATAAGTGACCCAATCACAAAATGGGCCAAAGAACTAAACAGATATTTCTCCAAAGAAGACATACATATGGCTAACAAACACGTGAAAAGATGCTCAACGTCACTCATTATCAGAGAAGTGCAAATCAAAACCACAATGAGGTACCATCTCACGCCGGTCAGAATGGCTGCTATCAAAAAGTCTACAAACAATAAATACTGGAGAGGGTGTGGAGAAAAAACCCTCTTACACTGTTGGTGGGAATGCAAGCTAGTACAGCCACTATGGAGAACAGTGTGGAGATTCCTTAAAAAACTGGAAATAGCACCGCCGTACAACCCAGCAATCCCACTGCTGGGCATACACACTGAAGAAACCAGAATTGAAAGAGACACATGTACTCCGATGTTTATCACAGCACTGTTTACAGTAGCCACGACATGGAAGCAACCTAGATGTCCATTGGCAGATGAGTGGATAAAAAAGCTGTGGTACGTATACACAATGGAGTATCACTCAGCTATTAAAAAGAATGCATTTGAATCAGTTCTAATGAGGTGGATGAAATTAGAGCCTATTATACAGAGCAAAGTAAGTCAGAAAGTAAAACACCAATACAGTACATTGAAGTGAAGTCGCTCAGTCGTGTCCAACTCTTTGCAACCTCATGGACTGTAGCCTATCAGGCTCCTCCATTCATGGGATTTTCCAGGCAACAGTGCTGGAGTGGATTGCCATTTCCTTCTCCAGAATACAGTACATTAGCACATATATATGGAATTTAGAAAGATGGTGATGATGACCCTATATATAAGACAGCAAAAGAGAAACAGATGTAAAGAACAGAATTTTGGACTCTGTGGAAGAAGGTGAGGGTGGTATGATTTGAGAGAATAGTATTGAAACATGCATATTACCATATGTGAAATAGATCACCAGTCCAGGTTCAGTGCATGAGACAGGGCGCTCAGGGCTGGTGCACTGGGATGACCCTGAGGGGTGGGATGGGGAGGGAGGTTGGGAGGAGGCTTCAGGATGGAGAGCACATGTACACCCATGGCTGATTCATGTCAATGTATGGCAAAAAACCACTACAATATTGTAAAGTAATTAGCCTCCAATTAAAATTTTTTAAAAAATACACATCACTACATATAAAACATAAATAACAAGGATTTACTGTATAGCACATGGACTTTTATTTAATATCTTATAATAGCCTATAGTGGAAAGTAATCTGAATGAGAGTGTGTATGTATATAAATATGTATATTTATATATATCTGAATCGCTTTGCTCTGCACCTAAAATTAACACAGCATTGTACATCAACTACAGTTCAATTTTTTTTAAAAACCCCAGCACAATAAACTTTTCTGGGCCAAAATAAAAAGATAAAACAAATCATAAATCTATTCAGTTCAGTCGCTCAGTCGTGTCCGACTCTTTGCGACCCCATGAATCCCAGCACACGAGGCCTCCCTGTCCATCACCAACTCCTGGAGTTCACTCAGACTCACCTCCATTGAGTCACTGATGCCATCCAGTCATCTCATCCTCTGTCGTCCCCTTCTCCTTCTGCCCCCAACCCCTCCCAGCATCAGAGTCTTTTCCAATGAGTCAACTCTTCGCATGAGGTGGCCAAAGTACTGGAGTTTCAGCTTTAGCATCATTCCTTCCAAAGAAATCCCAGGGCTGATCTCCTTCAGAA
>SJYT01055716.1:196640-300679 GCA_006410635.1 Cephalophus harveyi | reverse complement strand
ACTCTCAAGAGTCTTCTCCAACACCACAGTTCAAAAGCATCAATTCTTCGGCGCTCAGCCTTCTTCACAGTCCAACTCTCACATCCATACATGACCACAGGAAAAACCATAGCCTTGACTAGACGGACCTTAGTTGGCAAAGTAATGTCTCTGCTTTTGAAAATGCTATCTAGGTTGGACATAACTTTTCTTCCAAAGAGTAAGCATCTTCTAATTTCATGGCTACAGTCACCATCTGCAGTGATTTTGGAGCCAAAAAAAATAAAGTCTGACATTGTTTCCACTGTTTCCCCATCTATTTCCCATGAAGTGATGGGACCGGATGCCATGATCTTCGTTTTCTGAATGTTGAACTTTAAGCCAACTTTTTCACTTTCCACTTTCACTTTCATCAAGAAGCTTTTTAGTTCCTCTTCACTTTCTGCCATAAGGGTGGTGTCATCTGCATATCTGAGGTTATTGATATTTCTCCTGGCAATCTTGATTCCAGCTTATGTTTCTTCCAATCCAGCGTTTCTTGTGATGTACTCTGCATATAAGTTAAATAAGCAGGGTGACAATATACAGCCTTGACGTACTCCTTTTCCTATTTAGAACCAGTTGGGTCTATGTGTAATAGTTACATAAAATCATCCATTTATGGGGTCCATTATTAGCTTCATTATTTGCTGTCTACTTTATCAGCTTACTGGACTTGGTTCGCTCTGAAAATAAAGTTCCACTAATGAAGCTGCTGCTGCTGCTAAAGTAGAGCAATTAAAAAGAAAAGGCGAGAATATAGAAAGGCATGGCTAACTGAAGACAACACTCATAATATGCTGTTAATAAAGTATTTTCCAAAATCATAAGTTTTTCCAGTTATCTCTGCCCGTGTTCTGAAAGTAAGTCTGCAGCCAGATTTCTTAGTAGAATACTAATTTCAATTCTTCGGTAAATCCTACTGCACAATGCTTTAATTTAAAAGCATCCATTTTCATACCATATTTTGTGGACAAGTCAACCATATTTTTGGTATGTAAAAAAATACATTATCATTCACCAATTGTTAAAAAAAACTGACTAATAAATTTTTGATAAAATTTAAAAAAATAAAAGAAAACTAAGATCAGAAAACTCATTCAAAACTAAGATCATGGCATCCGGTCCCATCACTTCATGGCAAATAGATGGGGAACAATGGAAGCAATGAGAGACTTTATTTCTTTTGGACTTCAAAATCACTGCAGAGGGTGACTCTAGCCATGAAATTAAAAGACGCTTGCTCCTTGGAAGGAAAGTTATGACCAACTTAGACAGCATATTAAAAAGCATAGACATTACTAACAAAGATCCGTCTTGTCAAGGCTATGGTTTTTCCAGTAGTCATGTATGGATGTGAGAGTTGGCCTCTAAAGAAAGCTGAGCACTAAAGAATGCTTTTGAACTGTGGTACTGGAGAAGACTCTTAAGAATCCCTTGGACTGAAAGGGGATCCAACCAGTCAATCCTAAAGGAAATCAGTCCTGAATATTCATTGGAAGGATTGACGTTGAAGCTGAAACTCCAATACTTTGGACACCTGATGCAAAGAACTGACTCACTGGAAAAGACCCTGATGCTGGGAAAAGTTGAAGGCGGGAGGAAAAGGGGACGACAGAGGATGAGATGGTTAGATAGTATCACCAACTCAATGGACATGAGTCTGAGCAAGTTTCGGGAGTTGGTGATGGACAGGGAAGCCTGATGTGCTGTGGTCCATGGGGTCACAAAGAGTTGGGCATGACTGATTGACTGAACTGAACTGATGCACACTCACATATATATATCTAAACATATATATGTATGCTGCTGCTGCTAAGTCGCTTCAGTCGTGTCCGACTCTGTGCAATCCCATCCCTGGGATTCTCCAGGCAAGAACACTGGAGTGGGTTGCCATTTCCTTCTCCAATGCATGCACACATGCTAAGTCACTTCAGTCATGTCCGACTCTGTGCTACCCTATGGACAGCAGCCCACGAGGCTCCTCTGTCCACTGGATTCTCTTGGCAAGAATACTGGAGTGGGTTGCCACCTCCTTCATCGATGTGTATAATTCCCCATATATAATTTTCAATTGACCAGAAAGCTTATTTAATATGGAAGCAAAAAATAACAAAATATACAAAAATATAAACTAATGAAGCATGCTATAATGATTAACTAACTTTAACTCCAACTAATGAAATATAAATCTGTCTTTACCCAGATGTTTCAGGCTGACTTGCACAGTTTATAGATGTCTCTTCTATTGGAAGGTTGGGGGTCTTTTAATGCTAAAAGTACAGAAGAATTTCCTGCAGCTTCTTGGGGAGATTTGTTTTTTCATGACTGAGCAGGTTGACAGTCCAAGAGATTATCAGTTTTGGCTGCATATTGATATTATCTGGGGAGCTGTTTTTTAAACATCACCCAGACCCCATCCCAGACCATTTGAGTTTGGATACTTCCTGAGTATCTGTATTATATCTTAAAACACCACCAAAGAACCTATATTTGACTGTTAGAAAGCGAGTGGAATAAATGTGGCACTAGTTTTATTCCTTGTGATTTTTTTTCTGAATCTTTGTGTTTACAGTGATGTATTATAATAGGGGACTTCTCTGCTGGTTCAGCTTATAATAAAGAACCTGCCTGCCAATGCAGGAGACACAGGAGATGCGGGCTCGATCGCTGTGTCAGGAAGATGCCCTGGAGAAGGAAATGGCAAACCACTCCAATATTCTTGCCTAGGAAATCCCATGGACAGAAGAGCCTGGCAGGCTACAGTCCATGAGTCAAACACAGAGCCAAACACAACTGAACACACACACACACACACGCACACACCCCACTCATTCTATTGTTTAAACATTCTCATCTAATGCTCATGTATCCACTTCCTCTTTTTTGAATCTACTTCATTTATTCTTAAAAAATAAAATTAACATAAGATTTAAAATCCCTGTCTGGATGTATTTGAAATACACAATGTAAATTTCAATTTAAAGTGTATCCTTGAGGCCAGCTTATGAAGAATAACAGGAATGATTGAACTTATTGACTGCACAACTGTAGGAAATTAATGTAAGAAGAAATTGTCCTTAAAATAACACCTGAAACTATATTATTTTCTGGAATTATACTTGTTTATATTTGGTTTACTCCTTTAAAGGAGTTTGCTTATAAAATAAACAGGAATGTCAGAAATAGCTTTTCTCTCATTAATCAACTTGGCATACATTTTTCTTGGGAGTGTTCGAAGCTCTCACCTCACCCCTGTGATCACAGTCAGAACCAGAACTGAAAGCAATAAGAACACGTTTGATAAACATCTGATGGTGCAGGGTAGTGCAGAGTTCCTAAGACCAGCTACTAAAAAATAACAGAGGAAACAAACTCAAAAGGTAACCCTTGGTGAAATGATCCCTCGTACAAACCTCCGAAACTGCAAAAGTTCGTCTTCAGTTTGAAACACCACTATTAATGTTACGAAAATGAGTCTCACCATAGAATACAGAGAAAACTTTGCTGAAGGAAGGTTTTCCAGTCTTCGTGTGTGTGAGCCCCGTGATATTTGTCAGGTACTTGCCATGACCTTTGCCAGAAGGTCAATTCTTCATCCCAGTGGTGGTTCTGAAAGCAGCTCTTTCTTCCCTTTCCTGTTTGCCCTTTTTTGCTCCTCTCTAATCTTAAAAGAATCTAATTATGGGAATGAGATCACTAAGCAATTGAAACTAACTCCTGATTTATGCTCTCCTGCATGCACGCCATGCCTTATCTAACCTGCTAATTCTTTTCCTACATTAAAAAGAAGACTAGCTCTCTGCCCCTGTAGCCCCTCTAAGCAATCCTGCAGACAGATCACATGGACAGGATAGTATGTGAAGAGAGAGTCCATCGGTCTGCACACAATGGAGACAGAACCCACTCTTCTTCCCCAGTACCTCACTGAGATCTGCCCCTCCCCCATTTTTTTTTTTTTTCCTTTGAAAATTGTCTTGGCCAAGCAGAATCTTTGGAGCCCGTCTCTGGATACGAGCCACCTTTCCCCCAGATTGCCTGCTTTTCTTTTCTTTTTTTTTGTATTTCTTGTTTATTGTATCACAGCTACTTGCCACCTGTAACTTTCTTTTTGTTGTTGTTCTTTTTTTTTAATTTATGTTAACTGGAGACTAATTACTTTACAATACTGTAGTGGTTTTTGCCATTCATGGACATGAATCAGCCATGGGTATACATGTGTTCCCCATCCTGAATGCCCCTCCCACCTCCCTCCCCATCCCATCCCTTAGGGTCATCCCAGTGCACCAGCCCTGAGCACCCTGTCTCATGCATCGAATCTGGACTGGCGATCCTGATGAAAGCATCTTTCCTTTCTAATGACACTGGCCTCTCAAATGATTGGCCAATGAGCAGCTGACCTGGGTTCGGTTACAAGTTCATGGGTCATCTTTCCTGAAGCCAGCCACTCCCACGCTCGAGTGCTGTGCCGAGCCCTGTCCATGGGTCTCTTTGTCCTCGGGGTCCATCCCTGTGCAACCTCAGCCTTGCTGTACTTTCTGATTCCTGATGTGAAAGTGTTAGCTGCTCAGTCGTGTCCAGCTCTGTGACCCCATGAACTGGGGCCCATCAAGCTCCTCTGTCCATGGGATTCTCCAGGCAAGAATACTGGAGTGGGTTGCCATTTCCTTCTCCAGGGGATCTTCCCAACCCGAGGATCAAACCCAGATCTCCTGCATTGCAGGCAGATTCTTCACCATCTGAGCCACCAGGGAAGCCCTCTTTCCTGATAGTAGATGCCTGTTACAAGAGTTACAGTTGTGCCCCTTCTGAGGCTGGCACCCCCTGGTAGCCAGGCCTCGTGGCCCCTGAGAGAAGCCTGGTGGGGGCAGCAACAAGGCGCCAGGACGTGCCCATCAGGAGGAGAGGTGGGCAGTTGGCCCGTGGGTGCATTCACGTGCACACATTCACAGATCAGCACGTCAGCTGGAAAGTCCCCGTCCTGAACCTAGGAGGCGCTCGCACTTCCTGAAGGGACAAGGGGACGCACACTTGCACAAGCACACGTGACAGCTGCAGCGCTTCCCTTCTGAACCTGGAGAAACACTTGCCATGGGCTTCCAGTCACTCTAACCTAACCCTTGTGATGCAGGCATTTTGTAGCACATACTCAGGACAGATTCCACTTTAATGCACCTGAAGCTTATCTAATTTGGGTGTCTTTGAGAGGAAAGGAATATGTGATTCACACTGTGAAGTATGAAAATCAATGTTCATTCAGACTTAAAAAATAAATCTCTACAAATGAAAAAATATATATAATTATGAGAGAAACTACATATATAATAACTAAAAAAAAAAAAAAACAGATTGTGTGTGTTAACTACCAGACAAAAACTATGCTATTGCAAAAATAGAAGATAATTATTAAACCAGGCAATGGCACCCTACTCCAGTACTCCTGCCTGGAGAATCCCATGGACGGAGGAGCCTGGTAGGCTGCAGTCCATGGGGTTGCTACTAGTCGGACACGACTGAGTGACTTCACTTTCACTTTTCACTTTCATGCATTGGAGAAGGACATGGCAACCCACTCCAGTGTTCTTGCCTGGAGAATCCCAGGGACGGGGGAGCCTGGTGGGCTTCCGTCTATGGGGTCGCACAGAGTAGGACACAACTGAAGCAACTTAGTAGCAGTAGCAGCAGCAGGCTGATTTATCTTTATCAATAACACCATGTTGTATGTAGCCATATGTGAAATTTGAGAGTTTCTGTCAAAATTTGGAACACTTTTTTCCACGTTTATTCTCATACAAGCTGAGAGACGAGGATGGGTAGAGCAGCTGATGGCCTTGTTTCCAAATCTTCTTTCGACTCCACCGTTCCCAGGCTTGTGCACTGCAGGACAGCCCCTCTGATGCCACATCTTCGTGTCAACGCATGGGTGATATGACAGGTTAAGCGCTGCTGTATTGACAGCAAGACGCCTGCAGGAACGTCACTTTACAGAGGTGATCACACACCACTTACACGCTCCTCCTGAAGCCCAACTGAATGCATCCCCATCTCAGTTTCCACATAGAACCTCCCAAATTGCCTACAGCCATTCAACCCCACCCAGTAGAAGGGGAAATGTGATGCGTGGGGAGGGGGATCAGAGTGGAAATGGAAAAGAGTCTGGGGACTTCCCTGGTGGTCCAGTTATTAAGACTTCGGTTCCCAATGCAGGGGATTCGGGTTCAATCCTTGATCAAGGAGCTGAGATGCCACGTGCTGGGTGGTTATAAAATAAAAACATAAAACAGAAGCAACATTGTGTCAAATTCAATAAAGACTTAAAAAAAAACATTAAAAAATAAAAAGAAAGGAATCTGACCTGTGGTTGAATTCTCCACCTGATCACATTTTAGAAAATAACTCAGATTTTAAAAAATCACAAGACACACACAAGTAAGGGGACAAAGCATGTGCTCCAGTACCTTCGTGTACTCCGTCTCTGGGCCACTAGCCACCAGGTCTGGGTTGGAAGATGGGAAAAGGTGTTGACTAAGACAGCTGTGTCTTTGGCTCCCTGATGACAGGGAGCTAGTGCTGGGCTGGCTTCCAGCAAAGGCTCTACCCTATGGCTGTGACCTTGGGGCTGATCACTGGTCTGTGTCTCAGTTTCTCATCTGTAAATGGAGATAACAAGAGCATCCACCTAAAATATACCTCGTCTTACTGCATTCCTTAGATATTGCATTTTATTGCAAACTGAAGGTGTGTGGCAACCCTGCATAGAGCTAGTCTATTGGTGTTGTATTTCCAATAGCTTTTGTTCACTTGCTGCCTTTGTGTCACATCTGGCGTTCCTCAACAATATTTCAAAGGCTTTCCTGGTGGCTCAAACGGTAAAGAGTCTGCTTGTAATGTAGGAGACCTGAGTTCAATCCCTGGGTCAGGAAGATCCCCTGGAGAAGGAAATGGCAACCCACTCCAGTATTCTTGCCTGGAAAATCCCATGGACGGAGGAGCCTACAGTCCATGGGTTACAGTCCATGGGGTCGCGAAGAGTCGGACACAACTGAGCAACTAGCACACACCACCAGCAAAAAGATTACACTTCACTGAAAACACAGGTGATGGTTAACATTTTTTAGCTATAAAGTAATTTTTGATTCAATATCATAGTAATCCAAATCTATGCCCCAACCACTTATTCCAAAGAAGCTGAAGTTGAATAGTTCTATGATGACCTACAAGACCTTCTAGAACTAACACCAAAAAAGAGATGTCCTTTTTATCATAGGGGACTAGAATGCAAAAGCAGGAATTCAAAAGAGATACCTGGAGTAACAGGCAAGTTTGGCCTTGGAGTACAAAATGAAGCAAGGCAAAGGCTAACAGAGTTTTGCCATAGCAAACATCCTCTTCCAACAGCACAAGAGATGACTCTACACATGGACATCATCAGATGGTCAACACTTAATCGGATTGATTATATTCTTTGCAGCCAAAGAAGGAGAAGCTCTGCACAGTCAGCAAAAACAAGACCTGGAGCTGACTGTGGCTCAGATCATGAACTCCTTATTGCCAAATTCAGACGTAAATAGAAGAAAGTAGGGAAAACCACTAGGCTATTCAGGTATGACCTAAATCAAATCCTTTGTGATTATACAGTGGAAGAGACCAATAAATTCAAGGGATTATATCTGATAGACAGAGTGCCTGAAGAACAATGGACAGAGGTTCATGACACTGTACAGAAGGCAGTGATCAAAATCATCCCTAAGATAAACGCAAAAAAGCAAAATGGGTGTCTGAGGAGGTACAAATAGCTTACAAATAGCTGTGAAAAGAAGAGAAGCAAAAAGCAAAAGAGAAAAGGAAAGATATATCCATCTGAATGCAGAATTCCAAAGTATAGCAAGGAGAGACAAGAAAGCCTTCCTAAGTGATCAGTGCAAACAAAATAGAGGAAAACAATAGAATGGGAAAGACTAGAGATCTCTTCAAGAAAATTAGAGATACCAAGGGAACATTTCATGCAAAGATGGGCGCAATGAAGGACAGAAATGGTATGGACCTAACAGAAGCAGAAGATATTAAGATGAGGTGACAAGAATACACAGAAGAACTGTACTAAAAAGATCTTCATGAACCAGATAACCACTATAGTTTGATCACTCACCTAGAGCCAGACATCTGGAGTTTGAAGTCAAGTGGACCTTAGGAAGAATCACTATGAACAAAGCTAGTGGAGGTGATGAAATTCCAGCTGAGCTATTTAAAATCCTAAAATATGATGCTGTGAAAATGCTGTGCTCAATATGCCAGCTAGTTCAGAAAACTCAGCAGTGTCTGCAGGACTGGAAAAGGTCAGTTTTCATTCCAATCCCAAAGAAAAGCAATGCCAAAGAATGCTCAAACTACCACATGATTGCATTCATCTCACACGAAAGCAAAGTAATGCTCAAAATTCCCCAAGCCAGGCTTCAGCCATATGTGAACCGAGAACTTCCAGATGTTCAAGTTGGATTTAGAAAAGGCAGAGGAATCAGAGATCAAGTTGCCAACATCCGCTGGATCATAGAAAAAGCAAGAGATTTCCAGAAAGACATTTGCTTCTGCTTTATTGAATACGCCAAAACCTTTGACTGTGTGAATCACAACAAACTGTGGAGAAATCTTAAAGAGATGGAAATAGCAGACCACCTTTCCTGCTTCCTGAGAAAATCTGTATGCAGATCAAGAAGCAACAATTTAGAACTGGACCTGGAAAAATAGACCGATTCCAAATTGGGAAAGGGGTACGTGAAGGCTGTATATTGTCACCTTGTTTATTTAACTTATATAGAGAGTACATCATGTGAAATGCTGGGCTGGATAAAGCACAAGATGGAATCAATACTTCCAGGAGAAATATCAATAATCTTAGATATGCAGATGACACCACCCTTATGGCAAAAAGCGAAGAGGAACTAAAGTGCCTCTTGATGAAAGTGAAAGAGGAGAGTGAAAAAGCTGGCTTAAAACTGAATATTCAAAAAATGAAGATCATAGTACCTGGTCCCATCACTTCACAGCAAATAGATGGGAAAACAGTGGAAACAGTGAAAAGCTTTGTTTTATTGGGCTCCAAAATCACTGCAGATGGTGACTGCAGCCATGAAATTAAAAGACACTTGCTCCTTGGAAGAAAAACTATGACAAACCTAGACAGCATATTAAAAAGCAGAGGTATTACTTTGCTGTCAAAGGTCCATCCAGTGAAGGCTATAGTTTTTCCACTAGTCATGTATGGATGTGAGAGTTGAACCATAAAGAAACTTGAATGCCAAAGAATTGATGCTTTCAAACTGTGGTGCTGGAAAAGACCCTTGAGAGTCCCTTGGAATGCAAGGATTTTGAACCAGTCAATCTTAAAAAAATCAGTCCTGAATATTCTTGGAAGGACTGATGCTGAGGCTGAAGCTCCAATACTCTGGCCATCTGATGCAAAGAACTGACTCATTAGAAAAGGGCCTGATGATGGGAAAGATTGAAGGCAGGAGAAGGGCACGACAGAGGATGAGAGGTTGGATGGCATCACTGAAGTGATGGACATGAGTTTGAGCAAGCTCCGGGAGTTGGTGAGGGACAGCGAGGCCTGGCGTGCTGCAGTCCATGGGGTGGCAAGCAGACACAGCTGAGCGACTGAGCTGAACTGTTTTTTTTAATTAAGGTAGATATTTTTTTAGACATAATGGTCTCACACACTTAATAGACTGTGGTATTGTAGACACATAACTTTTACATGCACTGAGAAACCAGAAAAAAAAATCAGGTGACTGGCTTTATTTCGATATTCACCTTACTCCAGTGGTCTGGAATCAAATCCACAATATCTCCAAGGTCTGCCTATACCGAAAGGTCCTTTAGATGATTCATCCAGTTAACTTAACTCATGGCAAAGGGCCTGGCCACATACAAAGTGCTGAACAAGTATGCCTTTGCTATTATTCCTTTTATTGTGAATGGCAGAACAATGTGAATAAAATTTAAATGTGATCCTTTATTGAACACTCCTTGCGAAACTGGGATGTTATTCAGTTAAAAAGAGGAAAAACAAAAAAACAGAAAACAACTCCACAACACTTTAAGAGAGGAAATGTGCTTTCAGGCCAAGTGATTATCATGACAAATATGCATAAACCAAGTTTTTCCTGGTTCCACATATATGTGTTGTTAGACAATATTTGTTTTCCTGTTTGTGACTCACTTCACTCTGTATGACAGTCTCTAGGTCCATCTACATGTCTAAAAATGACCCAATTTCATTCCTTTTTAATGGCTGCATAATATACATATTTCATCTTCTTTAGAAATACAGACACATATGCAGTGGACATATGAACACCAAGAGGAGAAAGGGTGTGGTGGGAGGAACTGGGAGACTGGGCCTGGCCTGCATATACATATGCATGTATATATACTATTGATGCTATGCATAAAAAGGATAACTCTTGAGAACCTACTGTACAGCTCGGAGAGCTCGCCTCAGCGCTCTGTGTTGACCTAAACGGGAAGGACATCCAAAAAAGAGGGGATCTATGTACACACAGCTGATTCACATTGCTGTACACTAGGAACTGACACAACACTGTGAAGTGACTATACTCCCATAAAAATTTAAAAACTAAAAAGAGCAGCCGTGAGTCCATTGCAGGGAAACAGGGAATCAAGCTGGTCCAATGCTGTTTTGGGGGGATTATTCCAGGGCCTGCAAAGCAGAGGCCAGTTATGATTATCCATGACAGAGGTGCTGATGGGGAGGAACACTAAGATCCTTGACGGCTCTGTTCTGTGGAGCAGCCTGTATCCTCTCCTTACCATATGATGGAAGGACTGGCTCAGACATGGCAATATTCTTACAGCTCTCGTGAAGGGTTTCTGTGAACTTATGGCAACATTCTCATAATTAGCATGCACCATGTAAACAGAGAATGTGAGATACTTGGGTTTGTTCAAGAGTTATGGTAAAAGATTGGGCTTCCCTGGGGGCTCTGTGGTGAAGAATCTTTCTGCCGATGCAGGAAACACGGGTTCGATCCCTGGTCCAGGATGATCCCACATGCCATGGAGCAATTAAGCCCATGGGCCACAACTATGGTGCCTTGTTCTGGAGCCCGAGAGCCGCAACTATTGAGTCCACATGTTGCAACTACTGAAGTCTGAGCACCCTAGAGCCTTTGCTCCACAACCAGAGGCCATACCACAACTAGAGAAAAGCCCAAACAGCAACAAAAACCCATCAGAGTCAAAAAATAAATAAAATTATTTTTAAAAAATTACGGAAAAGACAGATTTCCTGTGGTCAGTAGTCGAGGTTGCTAGGTACCTTGGGCTCCTTGACCTTGAGATAACCAGAGAAAGCAATAACTTTTTAAAAGGCAGGTGCTTTTGCCCATTTTAGTTGTTTCCAACCTATTTTTCTTTTTGTCAAGAGGAATGATGATGGGAAGCCCTGAGGGGTGAAAGCAAAATCCAACCTCTGAACTTTGCTTCTGAAAAAAATGGAGACCAGGGTCATTGTGACTCCACAAGGGCCCGCTTGAGAACTAGAGAAAAACCTGCTGGTGGAAACATGCTTTATGATCTGGATATTTAACGTTCTCTCTTTCGATCTTTGGGTTTGATTTTTCACTGCTCCATATTTTTCAAAAGTTTTGTGGAACTCGGGATTTGGAGAAGTTGTAAAACATACCAAAATTCAGACAGTGTGGGTCCTGGAATTTCCCTGAAGTACTTCCCTGGGTGCAGGGGGCTGCAGGTAAGAAGAAATGTATGAGCAAGGAAAGTCAGCTGGGGTTGCGGGGGGCAGGGAGGGGGGGCTTGCCAGGTGGCTCAGTGGTAAAGAAGCTGCCTGTAAAGTAGGAGAACCTGGATTTGATCCCTGGGTCGGGAAGATCCCCTGGAGAAGGGGGCGGCAACCCTCTCCAGTATTCTTGCCTGGGAAACCCCAGTATTCTTGCCTGGGAAACCGCATGGACAGAGGAGCCTGCTGGGGTAGAGTCTATGGAGTCGCAAAGAGTCAGACATGACTTGGCAACTAAAAAACAAGAAAGCTGGCTGGAATGGAACCTTGCAAGTTGCATCCACAGCAGGATTCTGAAGCTATTTACTGGAGTCTTACCTGCACATACTCACATAAATATCAAGTAGCCTTGGACAAATTCTGGTGTTTGAGAGCAGTGGAAAAAGAAAAGTTTGTAGAAAGCAAATGTGAACGTGTCTTTTTCAGCTGTGGTGATTCAGTCCAACAGGAGAGACATCTACGAAGGAATCAAAAGTCCAGACATTTGAAAGCACGTGGCCGCTCACTTCCCTGACCACCTTGTCCCTAAGGACAGAGCCAGATTCAGACCCGGTGTGATGACCTAGTGCAGCACCAGCTTTGAGTGGCAGAGCGCTTGTCCAGTCCGGCCGAGGCATCTGCTGGAGGGGGACCTTGTCATGTGAGTACTGGGGCCTGAGACTCTTTGAAAGGAGGTGGGAGAACCCACCACAGCTGGTTGCAGGATATCAGTGTAGGAAAGAGGGTAAAACCCCAATCCTGTGTAAAGGAAAGGGCTGAGTGGTTGCTTTGACTGGCACAGAATAGCATTTTTGAAATGACTTAGTTTGCATTTCTTCTCCCAGTCACCCTGTTTGTTTCTTTTCCTTGTCTCCTGTGCCTTTTGAACTCAGTCTGGGCTGTGGTTCCTGTTGTTCCAGCCAGGGTGTGAATGAGCAGCAAGTGACCAGAAGCAGTCGGGTCCTCCTTACGCCTGGTGTGACCAGGTGACACAGAAGTCCCTGCACTCTCTCCTGGTGTAGACGGAGAACCATGGGGCCCAGACCTGCTGGGGTGAGAAATGCTGTTGTTCAGTCGCTCAGTCGTGTCCGACTCTTTGCCACCCCATGGACTGCAGCACGCCAGGCCTCCCTGTCCATCACCAACTCCCCGAGTTTACTCAGACTTATGTCCATTGAGTCGGTGATGCCATCCAACCATCTCATCCTCGGTCGTCCCCTTCTCCTCTCGCCTTCAGCAGCTGGTATCATCCAAACCCCCAACCACAAGGCTGCTCTGGAAAGAACAGTGCCCCAAAGTCGTCACTGGGAAGATGGTCCTTCTTTAGACCTGGAGGCATTAAATGCAGCACCACCAGGTGAAAAGGGCTTTGTAACCTAGAGTCATCGTTTGGAAGATGGTCAGATTCCCAGACCTGAGACCAGGATGCAGGGTGAGCTCTCCATGCTTAGAAAATAGCCAACAGTCCTATTTATCTCAAAACACACCGCTGTCACCTTGACAGTGTGGTCATGCTCTTTTCTGGAAGCTTTTCAGAAAACAAGTTTCAACAGTGTAATAACATTAAACTGGGGCCTCGGTAACAACCGATCCTATTGTTGAACAGTCTACATTTTGATCCTTTGTGAGACAATGAGATGTTACCCAGTCCAGGAGAAAATGCCCTTTGAATCCGTCTCTAGTATCTGAGGGGTGGAAGCTCCCTCACTTTGCCCAGTTTAATGTGGCTAATGAATGGAAAGAAAAGGATTAGATGCTCGGAGACAAAGGACAGGAAGGGATTAGGGAAAATACCCGGGCATGTCTCAATCCTACACCTCTACTGCCAAAACAGGGCATTGTTATTTACAAAACGCTGACAGCCGGAAACAAAAGCGAGCTAACACCTGTAAGTCACAGATGAGAGAATGTGTCCAGTGTTTGCCTTGTTTTGAGGAGACAGTCATTGTATTGCCTCCATTACATTGGATCCTCCCTTTAATGATCATACATGTTTTGAAGAGGGAAGTAAATTCTCCTGGGAAAGTTGGTCTGGTCTGTATTGCTCTCGTATCACTTGTAAATTACTGTGAGCAGTGTTCAACAAGTCCCCTATTTCCAGGCTGCCCGCTCCGCATATATTCAAAGGGTGTGTTCTAGGGAAATAAAATACATTTACAGAAACAGCAGCGATACTTAAGGGGTTTCCAGAAAAGCTCTATCATAAATGCCTAGCATCCCTTAAAGTAAAGATTTTCGTAAAACAGAAAATTGTGCAAAGTAGGCTTGAGGTGATAGGCATGCTTGTAAGAGATGTAGGGGCACAATGAAACCAAGTGATGTTAAAGGGCATCCGGTCCCATCACTTCAAGGCAAATAGATGAGAAAAAAGTAGAAACAGTGACATTTTATTTTCTTGGACTCCAAAATCACCGCAGATGGTGACTGTAGCCATGGATTAAAAGACGCTTGCTTCTTGGAAGAACAGCTGTGACAAACCTAGACAGTGTATTAAAAAGCAAAGACATCACTTTGCCTACAAATATCCCTATAGTCAAAAGTATGGTTTTTCCAGTAGTTATGTACAAATGTGAGAACTGAACCATAAAGAAGACTGAGAACCAAAGAACTGATGCTTTCGCACTGTTGTGAAGCATCAATATTGGAGAAGACTCGTGAGAGTCCTTTGACAGCAAGGAGATCAAACCAATCAATCCTAAAGAAAATCAACCCTCAATATTCTTTGAAAGGACTGATGCTGAACCTGAAGCTCCAATACTTGTCTTTTTGCTGTTTCCAATGTTTATTGTTTAAATCAGAAATAAATTCATAATCATAAAGTTTGAAAAAAATAAAAATTTAAGAAAGACTAGTGAAAAATTTCCTTATATTCATCTCTACAAATTGTTCAGCCCCTAATCCCTCCACCTCCCCATGCAAACCTCAGCAAAGCAAGTAACTACTGTTACTTCTTCTGTCATTTATACACACACACACACACACCACACACACACACACATGCATGAGTGCTAAGTTGTGAAGCTCCAATACTTTGGCCACCAGATGTTAAGAACAGACTCACCCTGATACTGGGAAAGATTGCGGGCAGGAGAAGGGGATAGCAGAGGTTGAGATGGTTGGGCGGCATCATTGACACAATGGACATGAGTTCGAGCAAATTCTAGGAGACAGTGAAGGACAGGGAAGCCTGGTGTGCTACAACCCATGGACTGACAAAGAATCGTACAAGACTGAGAGACTGAAAAAGAATAGGGTCAGAAACTGTCTGTTCCACCCAGGAGGTTAAGGATGAATACCCTGTGCTCACTACTGAGGAATCCCAGGCCTATGTCAAACTGGGATTCTGAGCTAATGTTGGAAAAGAGTAGCCCATGAAAATGAAGAAACCACAGCCTGTGTGATGTGCAAAAATCGTCTATAGAAATAAATGTTGAAAGGTAGCCTATAACAATAAAATTTCTGCTCATACGCACTCTGACAAATTTATAAGCAAATCTCGAAAAGGTCGAGGCAATCAAAATAATGTAATTGATCATCAGAACAGGTCCCAACACTATACAGAAATAAAAAAGTTCAATAGTAAACCACACAAAATTTCAATTTTCAGCATCCATTAACCAAATACCAAGCATGCAAAGAAGAAAATATGACACAAATATTTGTATGCAAAATCTATAGCAGCTTTGTTCATGGCAGCAAAATGGTAAAAACAGCCCAAATGTCCAGCAAATGGTGAATGATAAATTGTGGTATATTCATAAAATGGAATTCTGCTTAGTAATGGAATGGAATAAACTGCTGATACACACCAACATAAATGAACCTCAAGAACATGATATTAAGTGGAACAAGCCATACACACAAAAACATTACGTGAACTATGAGTCCATTGATGTGAAATTCTAGTAAAGCCAAAAAATCATAGTAACAGAAAACAGATTTTACTTTTATTGAAGTATAGTTGATTTACAATATTATATTTGTTCCAGGTGTATGGCATAATGATTCAATATTTTTACAGATCATGCTCCATTAAAAGTTATGACAAAATCATGGCTATAATTTCCTGTGAAGTACAATATATCCCTTTGCTTCAGAAAACAGATTTGGGGTTGTCTGGGGCAGGAGTGGGAAAGGAGTACATTCTCTGCCAGCGAGCCTGAGAGACATTTTAGGGGTGATATAAATGACTATTATGGCTAGAAGAGCTTCACAGGGGACTCAGATGGTAAAGAATCCACCTGCCAATGCAGGAGATGGGGGGCTTCAATCCCTGGGTCAGGAAGATCCCCTGGAGGGGGAAATGGCAACCCACTCCAATATTCTTGCCTGGAAAATCCCATGGACAGAGGAGCCTGGCAGGCTACAGTCCATGAGTCTTAAAGACACAACTTAGCAACTAAACAGCAACAACATGGCTAGAAGAATGTATATATTTGTCAATAATGATCAAAGTTTGCCCTTATATTTGATTTTATGTATTTTATATATTTCAGTAATGCTGATGAAAAAATAAATTAGTCTAGAAAATGATAAAATTTTGTGAACCTAAATGTAAAGTCTGATTGTGAATTCTCCACATCTGGGAGCAATGTGTTTCCCTAAAATATATCCCACATAAGGTAAGGAAAGAATATGACCACATCAAGTTTGCCAGGAGAAATATCAATAACCTCAGATATGCAGATGACACCACCCTTATGGCAGAAAGTGAAGAGGAACTCAAAAGCCTCTTGATGAAAGTGAAAGTGGAGAGTGAAAAAGTTGGCTTAAAGCTCAACATTCAGAAAACGAAGATCATGGCATCTGGTCCTATCACTTCATGGCAAATAGATGGGGAAACAGTGGAAACAGTGTCAGACTTTATTTTTGGGGGCTCCAAAATCACTGCAGATGGTGACTGCAGCCAAGAAATTAAAAGACGCTTACTCCTTGGAAGAAAAGTTATGACCAACCTAGATAGCATATTCAAAAGCAGAGACATTACTTTGCTGACTAAGGTCCATTTAGTCAAGGCTATGGTTTTTCCTGTGGTCATGTATGGATGTGAGAGTTGGACTGTGAAGAAGGCTGAGCACTTAATAATTGATGCTTTTGAACTGTGGTGTTGGAGAAGACTCTTGAGAGTCCTTTGGACTGCAAGGAGATCCAACCAGTCCATTCTAAAGGAGATCAGCTCTGGGATATCTTTGAAAGGAATGATGCTAAAGCTGAAACTCCAGTACTTTGGGCACCTTATGTGAAGAGTTGATTCACTGGAAAAGACTCTGATGCTGGGAGGGATTGAGGGCAGGAGGAGAAGGGGACGACCGAGGATGAGATGGCTGGATGGCATCAGTGACTCGATGGAGGTGAGTCTGAGTGAACTCTGGGAGTTGGTGATGGACAGGGAGGCCTGGCGTGCTGCGATTCATGGGGTTGCAAAGAGTCGAACACCAGTGAGCGACTGAAGTGACTGGCGATTGCAAAGAGTTGGACAAGAGTGAGTGAGATGAGCTCTAGTTCCTACTGTTGTAAGTCCCTACTTTCTGAGACTGCATGACCTGTGTGATCCAGACTTTGCAGGAGCAAGCTGACTTACAGAGGCAGAACAAGCAGAAGGTGGGATAAAATTTTAACTTTTCCTCTTCAACATCATGTAACATTTTTCTACCATTCTATACAAATAAGCTTCCTCTTTCAGGCATTTTATCCCTTTCATCTTTTACAAAGATAATCGTAATATTTCTCAAGACTTTTTGTTCAGTCAGTGCCTTCTGCTATATCATTGGAGATAAATGATGTAAAAATGACTTATTCACAAGAAAATCTTGAACTAATACTATGTATGTTTTTCCTGCATTTTCCCAAAATAACCAAAGAATTCATTAGAAAATATATGTTATTTCTTAAAAAGACAGAGATTCTGTGTTATGGCTTGGAAATATTCACGGTCACAGAGCCTAGAAAGAATTTCAGTACATTTAATGTCAAGCCTGTCTGAAAAGTCACTGTTGGGTTCATTGAAAGTATGCATTGATGAGAAATGGAAAATAAAGTCCCAGCGTTCTCTAAGATAAGATACATTAGGTACTTTCAAGGAGAAAAATCTTCTGAAGATGGAAGCCATGATTTGAGGTTTCAGAAACTTTAATCACCAACCTTTACAGAGGCTAATACATCTCGTCATATTTCCACTTGCAATTGCCTATGAAGGCATCATGGCGCCTACTTGTATGTCTCATTGCACTTCAACCTGGAAAGGTACAAATGATTCTAAGTCACAGATTTAAGGGAGGAGAAGGTGCTGACACCTATATGCCTAATAGAAGCATACTAAAATGATGACAGCGTTAAGACAATGATAGCAACGTCTATCACATTCCTTCAGCAGCCACACTACCACGTGCCTGAGCAAATATGAACATATTGAGAAGCACGTGGGACAGAGGGTTGGACTGCAAGGAAATCAAACCAGTCGGTCCTAAAGGAAATCAACTCAATATTCTTTGGAAGGACTGATGCTGAAGCTGAAGCTCCAATACTTTGGTCATTTGATGCAAAGAACTGACTCTTTAGAAAAGACCCTCATGCTGGGAAAGTTGAAGGCAGGAGGAGAAGAGGGCAACAGAGGATGACTTAGTTAAAAAGCACCACCAACTCAGTGGCTTTCAATTTGCACAAACTCTAAGAGATAGTGAAGGACAGAGGAGACGGGCGTGCTGCAGGGTCGCAGCGTCAGACATGACTGAGCAGCTGAACAATGACATCAGCAAGTTTTGAAGAAAGATCATCATACTTGCAATCAGATTCAGCCTCATTCCTTGATCAATTATTGTGATATATGCATGCCAAACAGTACAGCTTCTCTGGAGAAAAATTGGTTGTTGTCTCATAAATTTTATATGTGTGTGTGTGTGTGTGTGTATGACCTAGTGATTGCACTCCTCCAGAGGTTAGTTGTATATTCACACAAATACTTGTGCGTGAATGTTTGGACTGCATGCTTTCTCAGTCATGTCTGACTCTGCCACCCCATGGACTGTAGCCCGCCAGACTCCTCTGCCCATGGGATTTTTGAGGCAAGAATACTGGAGTGGGTTACCATTCCATGCTCCAGGGGATCTTCCCAATCTAGGGATGAAACCCATGTCTCCTGGACTGGCAGGCAGATTCTTTAGTACTATGCCACTGGCACAGGAATGTTTATAGCACCTTTATTCAAAGTGTTTCTGCTCTTCTTATCAAGGGGTCTTTGCCTTCCAGGAACTCCAAGTGTTATCTGTACTCCAGACAGGAAGAAGTAAGAGAGGGAGGGAAGAGCGCTCCTGCTGTGGAGCAGCACAGAGTTCCTAAGAACTGCAGGAAGATGCCATGCCATCTCATTTGGCTAAGCCATCAGGTGCAGGAGAGGTTGGAGAGTGCCCCTCTTTACCTGGCACACTGCAGTTCTAAACAAAGGGAAGATCCTCTTGAGAAGAAAGGCAGAATTGTGAGCGTGTGGATTAAAAAGCAGTATCTGCCATCTGCACTTGTCATCTGGAGGTGACTGCGGTCACTTATGTTCCTTTTATCAGAAACAATGTGAGAAAGACTCCTCCTGTCAATGCAGGAGACGCAAGAGACATGGGTTCCACTCCAGGAAGATCCCCTGGAGTAGGAAATGGTCACCCACTCCAGTCTTCTTGCGTGGGAAATTCCATGGACAGAGAAGTCCAGTGGGCTACAACTCTTTAAGTCCATGGGATCTTAAAGAGTTGTACATGACTGAGCATGCATGCACATGAATATTTTTATAAGCACAGACAAATATTATTCAACCCATTTTTCCTGTCTTAACATTGTACAGTAATTTGTTCCAGGAAACAAGCTGCTTGCTTCTCAATCATATTAAATGGCTCCTTCATTCATCCCCCAGTCAGGAATGCACAACCTCTGTTTGAGGGATGTTAGGTGGTTTCCAAGTGGCTGTGATGACTATCTTTGTAAATATATCTTGGGATATTTCTTGTAAATGAAATTACTGAGTCAAAGTTAGGCACAGATTTGAGGCTTTTGTTTTGATTATGAAATTGCCCTTTAGAAAATCTATCCCAATTTATATTTCTACCCTGTTTCCAAGTACCTTTGCTAGGTATAAGGGGGTTATGTTTTAAATTAATCTTTGGTAACATCTTTTTGAAATTGTGAGGGGTGCTAAGAGGATGCAGAGCCTTACTTAGGAGAAGCTGAGGTCCATTTGTATGAAAGGCATGTTGTTGTCGTTCAGTTGCTCAGTCATGTCCGACTTTGTGACACCATGGACTGCAGCATGCCAGGCTTCCCTGTCCTTCACTATCTTCTGGAGCTTGCTCACACTCATGCCTATTGAGTTGGTGCTGCTATCTAACCATCTCGTCCTCTGTTGTTCCCTTCTCCTCCTGTCTTTAATCTTTCCCTGCATCAGGGACTTTTCCAATGACTCAGCTCTTCACATCAGGTTGGCCAAAGGATCAGAGCTTCAAGCCATCCCAACTGGAAGATGACAGAAACTGTACCTGGGACAGTGAAGTATTGCATAAAATAATTATGCAGTTTGCAGTCTTTGGGTTTCCAGCTCCCTACCATGTTAGTGGTGGAGCATCACCAGTTTTTTGCCATAAGGACTCCTTCCATTCTAGTGATTTTTGGAAGATCTTAAAGGGTTCACAGGCTCCCCATGTACACCCACACATAACCCTTTTCCTCCTCTCTTGGCAACCCCTGTCCCCCACTGCCCCACAAACTGTGCCCGAAAAGCCCCTTTGTTGTCTCAGTCTTCCAAGGACACTGAACAGTCCGGGCAGGTCTTGGAGCTGCTGGGCCTTCAGGCTGCAGGCTGGTGGGGGGCAGAGGCTGGGAGGAAGGAGGGTCTCCCCCAGCTAGGTGCTTTACTTTCCGACTCTAGACACAAGGTCAGCTGCTCAACATTCCAAGTGACCAAGTTCTTCAGGCTGGTCAGTGGTCTGGAGGGTCTGAATTCTCTCTGGTTGGGAGTTTTAAACCTGCTCCAGGGACTTCAGTGAGCAGGTGCCCCTTGCCCTGGAAACTTTTCTTCTTCTCATTTTAGTCTCTGCTCCTCAAAATGTCCCCTCTCTCCTCCCATTTTCGGAATCAAACCCTTCAGATGTGAATGAAGCGAGACAATCCTGCTGAGGGGCTGAGAGCGGCCTTGAGTGCAGGCGCGTTGGCTTTTATGCCTCCGTGAGCTTCCTAGACGCCCTCGGCAAGGGCTCAGACCGTGAATCTGCCTGGCAAAGAAGCAAAGTTAAACGCGGTGAACTTGCAACGGACAGAAGTGATTTTAAATAAAAGAAGGGAGGCGGCTGGGGTTGCTATTTCACTTTGGAGCTATCTGGAGGTGTAATAAATCCCAGTGAACAGCAAGCAGCAGTGGTGAGATGCAAAGTGTAGCTGGATGGTTAAGAGATGTTCGCTCCCCCTCCCCAAAACTAGCGTTGTAATTTTGACAATTTTACTTAACATCTGTGAGTCTCCGCTTCCCTATCCTAGAAGATGAGGATGAAAGTATAACTTGGGTCATAATGTCATGGACTTTCTGGTGGCTCGGCAGTAAAAAACCTGCCTGTAATGAAGGTGACTGCGGTTTGATCCCTGGGTCAGAAAGATCCCTGGAGAAAACAAATGGCACCCCACTCCAGTATTCTTACCTGCAGAACCCCATGGAGAGAGGAGCCTGGAGGGTTACAGTCCATGGGGTCACAAAAGAGTTCGACACCATTTGGTGACTAAACCAGCCAACATAGTGTCATTAGCAGGATTACATGAGGTTTATACCTGTAAACATCCAAGCACGCTATTTGACTCCTAGGAATGCTCTGCTGCTTTTAGAAATTATTATGGTTAGCTGTCTTTCTACTAACAAAGGTAATAAACTTCCAGTTTTCTCACTCCTCTTACTTCCTGGCACGTTTGTCTCAGGCCTTACACGCTCTAATTAAGGATTTTAAAACCATTCCATCATAACCTCCTCGTTTCCTCCAAAACCTGCCAGCCAGCCCCAAACTTCTCCTCTCCATTAGAAATATTATAGAATCCTACAAGCTGCACTTTGAGAGATAGCATTATTAGTCTGAAGCTATACTTTCAGTTTGGCATTTAACAAACAGAGACAGGGACCTCTCGGGTGGTACAGAGGTTAAGACTTCACCTTCCAGTACAGAGGAGACGGCTTGGGGAGCTACATGGCTAAAAAACAAAACAACAACAGCAGCAACAAAACATAAAACAGAAGCAACATTGCAACACATTCAATAAAGATTAAAAGTTTTATGTGTGTGTCCTCAGCCATGTCCTGCTCTTTGCAACTCCGTGTACTGTAAAGACCATCAGGCTTCTCTATCCATGGAATTTTCCAGGCAAGAATACTGAAGTGTGTTGCCATTGCTTACTCCAGGGGATGTTCCCGACCCAGGGGTTGAACCCAAGTCTCTTGTATCCCCTGCACTGGCAGGCAGATCCTTCATCACTGAGCCACCTGGGAAGCCCTTGAAAAATGGTTCTCATCAAAAACAGACAGCAAAGAAGCAGTAAACATAGACATAAAACCTAACTGGTCTACCGGAGGGCCAGCCTGAACACTGCTTCACCGCAGGATTCCACCTAAGCTAATTTCATCCTTCAACCACGCCTCCTGAGATAGGTCCCATCATTACCCTACCTGGCAGATGAGAAAGTTGAAGCTCCAAGAAGCTAAGTAACTTTTCTGCAGTCACATGGTTAGTGAGGGGGGGAGTCCAGGACCAGTACCCAGGGAGGCGTGCCCCACAGTCAAGTGCCCCTGGCCACTGTGCTCTCATTCCTGCAAATGAGATGCTCCTGCTTATTTCTCAGCATGAACTGCCCTCCACCAGTGCAGCATGGATATTCCTGACCGGGCACCTGAAATGGTCTTGATTAGGACAAGCCGCATGTGGTCATCCACCCCTCTTGCTGGTGATTTATTCAGGCTGGGCCAAGCCATAGTGGGCCATTGCAATGGGAGGAATTAATTGATTACATTTAGTTTCTCATCCCATAAAATGGGGTTAATAATCACAACCATTACAGAAGATTGTTGCTACTGCTGCTGCTGCTAAGTCACTTCAGTCATGTCCGACTCTGTGTGACTCCATAGATGGCAGCCCATGAGGCTCCCCCGTCCCTGGGATTCTCCAGGCAAGAACACTGGAGTGGGTTGCCATTTCCTTCTCCAATGCATGAAAGTGAAAAGTGAAAGTGAAGCCGCCCAGTCATGTCCAACTCTTAGCGACCCCATGGACTGCAGCCCATCAGGCTCCTCTGTCCTTGGGATTTTCCAGGCAAGAGTGCTGGAGTGCGGTGCCTTTGCCTTCTCCAACAGAAGATTGTTAGTGAGGATTAAGTGCGTTCACTTAAAAAGAGACCTGGATTTCCTAGATGTTAGCTATTATTTCTTCTGCAAATTAATACTCACTGATGGCTACAATGGACTGAGCTTTGTGCTGTGTTTGTTTGGATGAAGTGTTTTGGTAAGAAAGCCACTTCAGCTCGTGCGTGAGAAGGACTCCAGAGACACACTCAGAGAGAGGGGTTTGGAATTCTCTGGAAGAGATGCAGGACGGGAAAGAGGAGCCTGAGACCCAGTGGATGAGAGCAGAGATCAGCTGGAAAAATCTTCCGGAGCTGAACGTGAGGGAAAGGGACTTGGATTCTTAAATTGTTTGTTTAAGGAATTTACTAGAAAACCACTGCTTCAGTCTTAGTTTGATTCAGAGACACTGGTCAAAATGTATTTGGTGACCAGTGAATGTGTTTGCTCTGGGCTTGGCGTTGAGTCAGTGGAGCACATTGCCAGCCCAGGATCAAAGGGCAAACAGAGTAGAGACAGGATTTAGGGGAAAATAGGAAGCCTGGATTTCTCCATGACAGATAGATTTCATTAGGATGCTGTCTCTGATTGAGGCCACATGAGAGTCATGAATGCAGTGTTCTGAGAGCTCTGTGAAATCAGCCTTAGGAAAAAAAAAATAAGATTGTTACAGAAGGAACCAACGCTAGCAGCATGTCTGAAAGAACCGGGTTCCTCTGCAGTTATAATTCCCCCACTGAACGAAAAATCTTTTCCTGATACTAAATAATATCAAACAGTTTTATCGTGCCAGTACATGTATTCAGTCACCAAACCTCTCGTACACACACTTTATGCCAGGTATCCTGTCAAGTGCCGGGAGACCCTGATTAATACGCGGCGCCTCTGTTCACCTTGAGGCCGCACTGAGCAGCAGTGCAACGTGGTCAGCACACAGGGCTCGGAGAGCAGCTGGCGTCTCAGAGGACAGCCTCCGTGAAAGGCTGGTGCTCGTGTTGCCCTTGGAAGGGGAGATGGATGCTGCCAGAAGTGAAGAGCAGCGCAGCTGGCAGGCCGGGTCTCCTCCGCTTACCCCTGCAGACCCCTTCTCCCATCTCCACTGTCCTGAGCCTTCACTTACTGCTTCAATTGGTTCCTTTGTCCTCCAGCTCCCATCTGAACTTGTGGAATAAGCGATCCTAGGAGCAGATCACAGCTTGGGAGGAGAAGAAAGCTTGGGTATTTACTCCCAGCTCCCTGCCTACTGGACCAGGGGTGGACAGTAACTGTGGTCTTTCACTGAAGGGCGTTGCTTCCTATGGGTGCCCCTTTTTGGTAGCTACAGTTCTCTTTGGGTTCTGGAAACAGCTCTCTCCCCTCCACACGCACCTAAGGTTGGTCATAGCCTTGTGCACGTGCCTGTTCAGTCACTCAGTCCTGTCCGACTCTTGCAACCTCGCGGACTGTAGCCCACCAGGCTCCTCCAAGGGATTTTTAAGGCAAGAATACTGGAGTGGGTTGCCATTTCCTCCTCCGGGGGATCTTCCTGACCCAGGGATAGAACCCGAGTCTCCTGCATTAGCAAGCAGATTCCTTACCGCTGAGCCATCTGGGAAGCCCCTGGTCACAGTCTTACAGTTTCTACAGCTGGGGTGGTAGAAAGTCATTTTGGTTTGCTTTAACCCCATTCACATCATTAACAATATCCTATTGGACTGCCTTTGTTCTTCCTGGGAAACCTACAGATACAGCAAGTATTGGGTTGGCCAAAAAGTTCACTCTTCAGTTAGAATTTTTTTCCATGAGATGTTATGGAAAAACCTGAATGAACATTTTGACCAACCCAATACATACCATGTCTCTGAAATGTACAATTTACACATAGTAGAGGCTGTTGGTTTTCTCAGAGAGGCATGGCCTGTGATGACATTAATCATAAAGTCCCAATTATGCTTAGCTTTGCACTTGATATCAAGCATAATTCAGGTCTCAAAAAAAGTAAACCTGAGATAAACTAGGGATTCTTTAATGTAATGTCTTTTTACTTCTCTTCATACTCTGCATTTTCTACTCTGTCTACAGCTTTAAGAATAACTTATCCTCAATTTTTAATTAGCCAAACTGTTGTGATAGAGTTTGAAGGAAGACTATATTTAAGTATATTCTCTAAGGAATAATGCAATTTAAAAACAGCTCGTTAGCTACAAGAATGTTAACTAGGATATTAGAGGAACATTTGAAATTATTAAGTGATTTTACTATCTCTTAAATTATGCCAGTACAGAAGAGCCGACACAGTGGTTCCTATATCACATAATCAGTTATTATGAATCATTTAAAGACCAGGGAAAACTTATCATTATTAAATTGACCTTAACTTTGAGTAACATTTGAGGAAATGTTTTAAATTCATGATCATATTGCTTTTACTGACAAGAAATACTGCATTAGTTGGTTTTAGGTTGTACACCATATGAATGATTCTTAATCCTTCCATACTATGGGAAAAATGAAATTTCATGTGCTTTCTATAGTGAGATCATCTCTCTTGAATTCTGCATGTTTACATTACGGAAGCGGCTATGACTCTGCAAGCAACACATGGGTTAAAATCAAGGAGGGCTTAAACCAAATTGTTGGATGATTCTCCCTTGACTTCTTACTCCCTTTCTTTGTAAAATATAGTTTTCTGATCTGCAGAAGTTTGAATAAGTTGTTGTTTAGTCACTAAGTTTTATCTGACTCTTTTGTGTCCCCATGGACTATAGCCCACAAGGCTTCTCTGCCCATGGGATTTCCTGGGGAAGAATACTGGAGTGGGTTGCCATTTAATTCTCCAGGGGATCTTCCAGACCCAGGGATCAAACCTGGGCCTCCTGTTTGGCAGGTGGATGCTTTACCACTGAGCCACCAGGGAAACCCTTTGAATAAGTTATCCATTTATAATTTGTGTGTACTGGGAGAATAAGAAGGGGATGTCTGGGTATTGTGTAATCTCATCAGATTCGAAAAGAAATATTATTCTAGGAAAATGTCTGGGACCTATTGCACTTTGTGCTCAGTCCTGTCCAGCTCTTTTGACATTTCCATGCCACGATCCTGGAGTGAGTTGCCATTTCCTTCTTCAGAAGATCTTTCTGAGACAGGGATCGAACCTGTGTCTCCTGAATTGGCAGGCGGATTCTTTACCACTAGCATGACCTGGGAAACCCCTCGTGCAATCGTCATCTTGTATGTAAGTTTGATAGTTTTCTCTCATTCATATAAATTCAGACAAAGGTGTATACACAAGTGTAGAGGTTAGATAAGTTCTGAACTCACAAAGTAAGATGCAGACTTCAGAGCAAGACAAGACGTCAAAAGGAACTAGTGCTTGACAGGCTACTAACCTGAGCATTCGCGGAAGGTAGGGCTGTTCTGAGAAACATCTGCTTTCTTGTTTCTCTTAAGGGAAACAGGCAAATGCTTCTGAACTTTCTGTAATAAAATTGATGTCTTTTATTTTTTCTTTTAAATGACCAAAGCTTTCCCTTTGGGGAAGCTTGAAGGACTTGATGGAATGTAGTAGCAGTAGTGATAGTCACTCTGTCATATTTGACTCTTTGCCAGCCCCTAGACTGTAGCCCATCAGGCTCCTCTGTCCATGTAATTCTCCAGGCAAGAATATTGGAGTGGGTTGCTGGAGTCTTCCTCACCCAGGAATTGAACCAGGGTCTCCTGTATCATAGGCAGATTCTTTACCAACTGAGCTACCTGGGAAGCCCTTGATGGAATGTAGGAATGATGGAATCAAATGATGGAATGTACCCACCATCAAATGATGGAATGTACCCACCATTTCATTTGTTCAGGCTTCCCTGGTGGCACAGGTGGTAAATAATCTGCCTGCAATGCAGGAAAACCTGGGTTTTATCCCTGGATTGGGAAGATCCCCTGGTGAAGGGAATGGCTACCCACTCCAGTAGTCATGCCTTGGGAATCCCATGGACAGAGGACCCTGACAGGTTACAGTCCATTGGGTCACAAAGAGTCAGACATGACTGAGTGACTAACACTTCACTTTCATCCGCCAATGTGCAGACATGTACTTTATGTTGCTGTTCAACTGCTCAGATGTGTCCGACTGTGACCCCGTGGACCGCAGCTCGCCAGGCTTCCCTGTCCATAACTATCTCCCAGAGCTTGCTCAAATTCATGATTATTGAGTTGATGCCATCCAACCATCTCATCCTCTGTTGTTCCTTTCTCCTCCTGCCCTCAGTCTTTCCCAGCATCAGGGTCTTTTCCATTGAGTCAGTTATTTGCATCAGGTGGCCAAAGTATTGGAGTTTCAGCTTCAGCATCAGTCATTCCAATACATATTCAGGGTTGATTTCCTTTAGGACTGACTGGTTTGATTTCCTTACTGTCTAAGGAACTCTCAAAAGTCTTCTCCAACACCACAGTGTGAAATCATCAATTCTTCAGTGCTCAGCTTTCTTTATGGTCCAACCCTCACATCCATACATGACTACTGGAAAAACCATAGCTTTGAGTAGATGGACCTTTCTTGGCAAAGTGATGTCTCTGATTTTGAATATGCTATCTAGGTTTTTCATAGCTTTTCTTCCAAGGAATAATCGCCTTTTAATTTCATGGCTGAAGTCACTGTCTGTAGTGATTTTGGAGCCCAAGAAAATAAAGTCTGCCACTGTTTCCATTGCTTCCCCATCTATTCGCCATGAAGTGATGGGACCAGGTGCCATGATCTTCATTTTTTGAATGCTGAGTTTTAAGCCAACTTTTGCATTTTCCTCTTTCACCTCATTAATATTTCTCTTTGGTTCCTCTTCACCTTCTGCCATCTGAGGTTATTGATATTTCTCCCAGCAATCTTGATTCCAGCTTGATCTTCAATCAGACTGGCATTTTGCACAATGTACTCTGTATATAAGTTAAATAGGGTGAATATGCCTGGACATATTCCTTTCCCTATTTTGAACTAGTCCATTGTTCCATGTCTGGTTCTAAACTATTGCTTCTTGACCTGCATACAGATTTCTCAGCAGGCAGGTAAGGTGGTCTGGTATTCCCATCTCTTTAAGAATTTTCCCACAGTTTGTTGTGATTCACACAGCAAAGGCTTTAGCTTAGTCAGTGAAACAGAAGTATATGTTTTTCTGGAATTCTCTTGCTTTTTCTATGACCCAGTACATGTTGGCAATTTGATCTCTGGTTGCTCTGCCTTTTCTAAAACCAGCTTGAACATCTGGAAGTTCTTGGCTCACATTTTGTTGAAGACTGGCTTGGAGAATTTTGCGCGTTACTTTGCTAGCGTGTGAAATGGGTGCAATTGTGCAGTCGTTTGCATATCCTTTGGCATTGACTTTCTTTAGGTTGGAATGAAAACTGACATTTTCCACTCATGTAGCCCCTGCTGAGTTTTCCAAATTTTCTAGCATATTGAGTGCAGCACTTCCACAGCTTTCACATTTTAGGATTTGAAATAGCTCAACTTGAATTCCATCACCTCCACTAGCTTTGTTCATAGTGATGCTTCCTAAACCCCACTTGACTTCACACTCTAGGATGTCTGGCACTAGATGAGTGATCACACCATCATGGTTATCTGGGTCATTGAGACCTTTTTCGTATAGTTCTTTTGTGTATTCTTGCCACCTCTTCTCAATATCTTCTGCTTCTGTTAGGGAAGAAAGTAGGGAGAACCACTAGGCCATTCAGGAATAACCTAGATCAAATTCCTTATGCATTTTATAATCCCTTGTATTAATTTCCTACATATTTGGAAAAACAACTATTTCACTATTAAAAACTACCATTATCAATGTGATTTTTTTTCAAATTTTCGAAGAAGGAGGCCACCACCCAAAGAAGTTGAACTTTTTTACATGCCAAAGTCAAAGCAAGCTATGCTTGTAGGAACAATCTGTCCAAGCAGGTCAGGGAGTTGATTTCATATGGGTTTCTGAGAAGTGGGTAACTAAGGGACTGGTGGGCTTTGAGAGGTAGGAATGTGTAAGCATTTGTTTTGTTGTCTGGGTAATCCACACGTCAGCGCTAGCTTTGTAGCGTGCATATGCTGGTGACTGGCTTGCTTTCCATGCAGCGGTTGCTAACACGTTTACGCTGCCAATGGCGCGCTTTTAGGCGTGTGGCCTGTCGCCGGTTTGTTGTTGTGCTCAGAGCCTCAGTCGTGTCAGACTCTGCGTTTCTGTAGACGGTAGCCCGTTGGACACCTTTGTCCATGGAATTTCCCAGGCAGGAAAGCGAATTGATAGCCATTTCTTCCTCCAGGGGATCTTCCTGATCCAGGGATCAAACCCACATTTCCTTCACTGGCAAGTGGATTCTTTACCTCTGAGCCACCTAGGAAGCTCACCTTTCACTGACTGACTGGCTTTAAAAGTGAGGTCACGGAGCTTACTTTTTTTAATCCATCAGACATGATTAATGCTGGTTCTTTATCGTTTCTTGTTATGGTCACAGGACCACCCACGTTTTCCTGAAAGTCAGGGAACTCTTCTTCAAAATCCGCTTTTTTGATCATCCTTTATCCAAAGTTTCAGCCCAAAGTCGTGACTGTCTTCAGTGTTGAATTTTCACATATAGTTTGATTTATAGTTTGTCTGATTTAGACTCTGAGATCTGATTTATAGTTGTGAGTCAATATTTTCATTCTGTATATGTCTTTGAGTCTTTTTTGGATAATTTGATGTAACATAGCATTTCTTATTCTCTATTTTTATAATCCTAAATGCTTTGATCTTCTGTCATTTTACAGTAATATATATGATTTCAGAAGTTGGAGTCTCTGAGGATTTGATTTGTAGTATTATTACAGGAGAAACATCGTGAGCAATCATTAAAGAGAAAGTATGTTGAGGATCAGATCAAATCACATGATCATGGTGAATTGTGGTTTTTATATAAGTAAAATCACAGTCACTCTGTCTTGGATCTTTATTAGTCTACCACTTGTTAAGGTTAATTAATGATTAGAATATCCTTGATAAAGATGTATTTTCAAAGCATTAATTGTAGTTATGGCCATTTTTTAGTTTTTCTAAGAACTGTCAAGGTATAATATGTCTGACAATTGTTAAATTCTTTGTGTTAGCAATAGATTGTGAAATCTGAATTTTAGAGTGTGGGGTGGAGGTTGTCTATAATATGACTTAGGCGAGTTTTTAGTATTATTAAAGTCAGAAATTTAAAATATGAACTGGTAAAAATATTGCCAAAAGAAGGATGACCAAAAATATGACCAAAAGTATGCAAAAGGAGGAGGAAATGGCAATCCACCCCAGCATTCCTGCCTGGAGAATCCCAGGGACAGAGGAGCCCGGCGGGCTGCAGTCCATGCCCCAGCATTCCTGCCTGGAGAATCCGAGGGACAGAGGAGCCTGGCAGGCTGCAGTCCATGGGCTGGCAAAGAGCTGGACATGACTGAGCAACTAACACCACACAGAGGGAAATGTGAGGGCCAGTGGCTCCAGCAACATCCAGAAACCTCGTCCTTATGGTCTTGTGCAGAAGCTGCTGACTTCATAAAGTGTCTGCTTGTTCTGAGAATCGTATATCATCACTCAGCTTCCATGGACCATCTGCTTCCAGAATTCCTTGGAGAATGATAGCTTGAGACCTCCAATTGCTGTGATTTTTCCATTTTTTTGTCATTTGAGAAGGGGTGAAGAAGCATTTAAAGATTGCTTTCTTTCAATTTCATCGCTATCATGGTGGTCTTGAGACAGGGTACAGTCATTCCTAGTGATATGGGAAGACAGGCTTTCTTTGATATCTGTTTTATAACCTCAAACCATCTAGTTTTTGTCACTTAGGGGCTGATGATTGGTGAAGAAAAATATCCTGTGCAATTTCATGATCAGACTGAGAATACTGAGTTCTTCTTCTGCGATATTGAACTGTATCAGCTGTAAAGTGTAGGAAGTGAGCACCCGGTGATGTATTTTTCTGTAACCTAGGCCTGCCAGTGACCACCCCAGAGAAGGAAAATACATACATTCCTGTGAGCTGTTAAAACTGAAGTTAGGATCTTAGGCCCTGAGATTTCAAAGGTGTTTGCTAGTTTAAATCATTTTAGTTTCAATATTCTATTTTACTTCCAGGGCTTCCGTGGTGGCTCAGACAGTAAAGAATCTGCTTGCAATGCAGGAGACCTGGGCTCCATCCCTGGGTTGGGAAGATCCCTTGGAGAAACTAACGGCTACCCACCCCAGTATTCCTGCCTGGAGAATTCCATGAGAAGCCTGGTGGGCTACAGTCCATGGGGTCAAAAAGAGTTAGACACCATTGAGCATAGAGGCTTGCAGATTATGAGGGCAGAGGACAGAGAATCTTATGAGGACAGAGAATTTTGCAATTGAGAAAGCCTTAACTAAATCACAAATAAGTTTCCCAACAAAATACTTTTTTCATCATTGTAGGATGTTATAACTCTCTAACTAAAAAACACAAAATGATATTCTCTTTAAAATTCACTGTGAGTACTAAAGCTTTAAAATAAAAGGAAGGATTATTCCAACATCTCTAAGAAAATAAATGTATTGTGACTAGTCCATATCCACAGCACATAGAGCAAGACACTCATCTAACATCCACTTGGAAAAGCTCAAAAGATCTTTTAAATTATGATTTAATCAGTATTCTGTCTTTACGGTTTCCCAACGAATTTATCTTTCTGTTCTTTAGAAGTCCTTTACTCAGAAGAGAGGGTCTAGTATGAAGGTCTGCCAAATTTTCCCCTCTAGCTTACTTTTTTTCCTTTTCACTGTGGGCCTCTACCCTTACGAGGGTAGGTTTGGGGGATATAGGATCTCGATGTCAAGACATTCTTATATTTTGGGCCATGTTCACAAGGATGCCTTGGGAATTTAAGAACACTCTTTTTTCCATAGCATCCTGGAATTAAGAACTATTCCAAAAGCATATGACTGTGAGAGTATATATTTACCATTTTAAAATTTTTATTATATTTTGTTGGAATGCAATGATGTGTTAGTTTCTGCTGTGCAACATTGCGAATCAGCCATATAAATATACACACATATATCCCCTCCCTATTGAGCCTCCCTCCTTCCCACCCTCCCATCCCACCACTCTAGGTCATCACAGAGCACCAAGCTAAGCTTCCTGTGCTATCTAGCAGCTTCCCACTAGCTAGTGATTTTACACATAGTAATGTATATAAGAATTGTTTTTACCATTTATCACAATGGGTAGGATGTCAGAAAGAACAGATGGATGCATGCATGAGTGAATATGTACAGATAGATAACTTGTTCACATTTAATTTAAATGAAATAAAAACCTTTCACCTCTTATAACAAAGTGAAAGTGAAAGTCGTTCAGTCATGTTCGACTCTGCGACCCCATGGACTGTAGCCTACCAGGCTCCTCTGACCATGGGATTTTCCAGGCAAGAATACTGGAGTGGTTTGCCTTCTGTTTCCTTCTCCAGGGGATCTTCCCGACCCAGGCATCGAACCCAGGTCTCTAGCATTGCACTGTCTCCGAAATGGCAGACTCGGTGGTTCCTTCGGATATTGTTTTTGTGACAGTTTTTTACGTAAGCGTCCAGATAAGGTCTTTGATGAACTAGGGAGTCGAACACGACGAAACCCTGTGTGAGGTGAGAAAACGTACTACATTCTTATTTAGACTCCCGAAACCGTAGTTATTTAATAGACCGCTTTTTATCTTCAGGGCCCCACAACAAACGGAAACAAAGGAGTGTCAGCACCCCAGTAAATACTAGTAGGTGTTCTAAGAGGCAGTGTCCTTTCACACCGACGTGTGTAGGACAAAATTGTGAGACGGATCTGTCATGTAGGAAATGTCAGTGTGCTGAGAACCCGTAGACTATCTTAAGTTTTGCTGGACACAAAGAGAGATTCGAAAGATTCCTTGTTTCACGGTGTCGAACGTAACCGAAACCTCTATCAGACCAGTGTTGGGGTAGTGAGGTGGGGGCTCCTTTGACTCCGTCCTCCTTTGACACTGACAGGGCCAGGTCCAGAGTGACCCCCGTCTCAGTCCCGACCCTGGTTGAGAAGAGTGTCGGTCACAGGGCCCTGCCACAGAGGACGCAAACGCAGCCAGACTTGTGTACAACATCGTCGGACACACCCTCCCAGATTCCGTTCGACGGAGGGAGGATAGTCACGGGGAGTCGGGGCGTGGGGCCAAGTCGGTCCGTCTCCCGCACGTCGCGAGACTCTGAGCACTTTGTCTGTGCGCAAACAGTCTAGGCACGTGCCGTGCCAGGAGTGAGAATAGATCGACGGACTTCTGTTCTGACTAGAAGGTCGTCCTAATTTCTCTACATAGTTGTGTGGACAGAAGAATCCAGCACCTGTTCAAGCACCTCTAAACGACGTGAACCACACCCAAATCCTATTATCTGTCTTGGTCCTTACGACTTCGTCTCTACGGTAATTATTTCCGGTCATCGGACTCGGTTCACATAAAATAGTTTTTTCGTCTCTTGTTTAGACGCCTCGTGTTAACACATAACACTGTTCATTTTGATTGTCGCAAAGAAAGTACAAGGTCTTTTTTTTTTTATACATACATATATATATATATATATATATATATAAATATCTTAAATACAACGGAGCTGTTCATAGGCCGCTGCTGTCCAGTTGATGATGGAGATGAGGATTAAAGCATCTGTGAGGATCCTGAAACCAATTCTTCCACATTCAAGAAGCCCCAGTGTAGAAGCGACATTAGGGGAAATGGTTACAGGGGGTATTTGGGATTGGCGGTGATCACAGACTCTGCCCTCCAGAGGCTCACGCTTTATTCTTTATGTAATAACACCAGGGAGACATCAATAAGCTCCAAAAGAGTGGTTAAAAAGTGATAACTTAGTCCAGAGGAGGGGTAGCCAGCTTCCCACTGGGATGTGTAGAAGGAAAGAAGAGAGATCATTTCTTCATGTCTTTTGACTTCACCAAAGTATTTAGTATGAGTAGCTTATTAGAAAAAGCTGACTTATTAGAAGGCGCTAACCATGTGCTCTCTGCAACTCAAGGAGGAAGAAAGTTTCAACTGTGCATTTCAGTTTCAAACATGAGGTCATCTCATGTCTAGAAGTCATTGTTTCACTCAAATGTAGCCACTCCTCACCGGAAAATGAGGATCTCAAAAGAAATCTTGTGTGAGACTGTGAATTAGAATACTTTGAAATAAACGAACATTGAATTCTTAAAATTAGGGAGTATGGTTTAATAGATTTAATAGATATTAAGATTTTAAAAATCTTATACTGGATTTTAAAACAACATCCTGAATTTGGCTTCTTTCATCATTAACCATAAGCAATCTTTTCCCCAAGCTTTGCCCGTCTCCACCCCATTTCCATTATAGATCCCCATTGTGTTAAATGCAAAGACTAACATGGCTACAGAATTTAGAAAATGGGAGAATTAACTGAAGAACAGACACAAGGCCGCTTTAGCCTTCAGATTTTTCTATTTTCTATTTTTCTAAGTATGTGACTAAATCAGTTAGTCACATACTTATTTTCTTATCAATTTTAAATCTAGCTCTTAGAGAAGACCTGCTCTGTCTTACATTAGACACATTAGAAAAGAAGGACATGCATTCATAAAAATACAGAGTATAAAAATACATATAATAGAGAAAAAATAGATATAACTTCCCTGGTGGCTTAGAGGTTAAAGTGTCTGCCTCCAGTGCGGGAGACCCGGGTTCGATCCCTGGGTTGGGAAGATCCCCTGGAGAAGGAAACGGCAATCCACTCCAGTATTCCTGCCTGGAGAATCCCATGGACGGAGAAGCCTAGTAGGCTACAGTCCACGGGGTCGCAAAGAGTCGGACACGACTGAGCAACTTCACCAAATCAGTTAATAGAATATGTTTCCACTTTAATAACAGACCACTCAATGTGTTGAAATCCTGTTACAAGGATTCCTAACTCCACATATTTGAGCTTTACTGAACTTGTAGGCGAAGGGTTGGTTACAACTGCTCTAACTAACTCAGCTCGTGGCAGGCACGGGGGACTGAATGGCCCATGATGTGCTGAGTAGTGGACCTGCCTTTTTGTAAATAAGGTGGCAGGTCATCATGATAGTTTAAGCATCTAGATTTTTCCTGTAGCTAAAGAAAAAGAAAAAGGAGAGCAGAAAACAAATCTGAAAGTATAAACGGTGGGAGAAAAGTTGAGTTCACCTCTCAGGAGGATAGAACTTCATTAACTATGAACTGGGTAACTGATGGGAAGAATGCTTGTGTCCACATGGAAAATATAATCATTCACAGTAGGAAGGACACTGTTAGGCATTAGAGAAAACTTATTTGGGGGAATTAAACGTCCAGGTTTCATTAACACCAAGGGCGTCTTGACTCTCACTCCATCTTCATCACCCTGATTAGACACCCCAGGTGTTCAGCCAGATCATATTTTATATCACCATCTCTAGTAAATTAAGACACAGTGAAATTCAATTGTCTACAGCAGAACCCATGTGAACTGTAATTTCAGCACAGCACTGGAGTTTACCCCCTGAAGTCTGCTCTGAAAGAGTCTGTGTCTCATGTTAGAGTCTATGGAAACGCATAATTGGTGTGAGTGACAACATCAAATCCTCGTGATTTGTGAAGTCAGTGGATTTGAGAGAAATCTAAAGAAAATACTAGGAATATCCAGCCATGAATAGCGGCTGACAAGTAACCACAGTAATTGCTGTTTGTGTTGCTCTTTAGATGACTGCATTGACAATATTGACTTTGGGAAAAATTGCTAAATGACTCCAAAAATAGTCATTTATCAGAGAAATAAAGCTACACAAAGAACAGCCTATCATATGTCTTTACAGGACTATAGAATTTATGTAAAGTCAACTTTCAAATAAATAAAAAGAGACGATTTTGTATTCAGACTTGAGTTCACTTTCCATATACCTTCTAATTTCTGGTTCACGTGGAAATGATTTAGACTCGGTCTTAAAACTTTACTTTTTTTGAAGACAAAATTGTATGTGTGGATCCGGTGGAAAATAAATGCTGTATCAAGCTCTCATACAGAAAGTAGAGCCTAATTAAACCTTGGGCTTGGGGAGAATACGGGCACAGGTGTGAGAGATATGCTCTTGACCTCACAGATATAATGAATCTTAAGGAAAAAAGTATCCTGAGAAAAATTGGATATAAAAAGTATGCACAATTTATCTACATAAATTTAAATAGCAAATGAGTATTGACAAAAGTCATCAAAGAAAAAGATCAGCAGAGCCAGCATGGTATATATCTACTTGCATTTTTCTCTAATGAAAAGAAAACACTGGGAGAAAATAAATCATAATCTTATTCTGAAGTCTGGGAAAGATTGAGAGCAGGAGGAGAAGGGGATGACAAAGGATGAGATGATTGGATGGCATCACCGACTCAATGGACATGAGTTTGGGTGGACTCTGGGAGTTGGTGATAGACAGAGAGGCCTGGCATGCCGCAGTTTATGGGGTCGCAAAGAGGTGGACACAACTGAGTGACTGAACTGAACTGAAATTATATATAAACAGCTAAATTATGAATGGTTACTGAAGCTATGTAATAGATAACCTAAAACTCAGCAGGATAAAGCAAACATTCCTTATGATCAGAGATTCTGTGGGTCTGCAACTTAAACAGGTAACCTCAGAGACCAATGGTCTCTACCCCACAGCATCCAGGTCCTCACGTGGAAGGCCCAGAAGTTAGAGTCATCTGAGGATTCATTCTCTCAGTGTTGGCTGCATGATGCTGGCTTTGAGCTGGAGGCCTGGAATTTGACTGGAGGTAAAATTCTCTGTGTGGGACAGCTTGGACTTCCTTACAGTATGGCAGGGGGGTTCACAGGGTGTGTTCAACTTCTGCTCACGAGGAAAAAACCCTCAGACTTAGACCTCACTTCATGTAAGGGGTCATTTTATGGTCTGCAACAAGGGGGCTGAGGTCAACTGCTGTTTCTCTGAGCAAATTAAATGTGAGCCTCCACTTGTCACTCAGTCGTGTCCTGATCTTTACAACCCCCTGGACTGCAGCACGCCAGGCTTCCCTGCCCATCACTATCTCCCAGACTTCACTCAGATTCATATCCATTGAGTCGGTGATGCTACCTAACTATTTGATCCTCTGCCACCCTCTTCTCTTTTTGCCTTCAATCTTTCCCAGCATTAGGGTCCTCACATCACATGGCCAAAGTATTTGAGCTTTAGCATCAGTCCTTCCAATGAATATTCAGGGTTATTTTCTAGAGAAAATCCTATTTTCTCTAGGATTGACTGGTTTGATCTCTTTGCTGTCCAAGGGACTCTCAAGAGTCTTCTCCAACACCACAGTTCAAAAGCACTCAACCTTCAATTAGCACTCAGCCTTCTTTATGGTCCAACTCTCACATCTATACATGACTATTGGAAAAACTATAGCTTTGACTATATGGACCTTTGTCAGCAAAATTAATATGCTTTTTAATATACTGTCTAGGTTTGTCATAGCTTTCCTTTCAAGGAACAAGTATCTTTTAATTTCATGGCTGCAGTCACAGCCCACAGTGATTTTGGAGCCTAAGAAAATAAAATCTGCCACTGCTTCCACTTTCTCCCCATCTATTTACCATGAAGTGATGGGACTGGATGCCATGATCTTAGTTTTTTGAATATTGAGTTTTAAGCTAGTTTTTTTTTCACTCTGTTCATTCATCCTCATACAAACGTTCTTTAGTTCCATCACTTTCTACCATTAGAGTGGTATCATCTGCATATCTGAGTCTTCACTGATTGCTTCTAATTCTAGAATATTTAGAGGCCTAAATATTTGGCTTCTCTCTGTAGATATATCCAAGGATACATCACCTTAATTAAAAAAAATTTTTTTAACCTATAGTGGAGTGTGTGTGTGTGCTTCTACTTTTTCTTTTTTAGTGGAGGGCAGAGTTCTTTGGGCATATTCTGCTCTTTTGACTAGAAATCTAATCTTATTAGAAATAATGATTCACTTTTGGAATGGAGAGGCAAGGAAACTTTGAAGAGAACCAGAAAAATATCCTCAAGGGTTGATTAAATCATCAAGGTACTTTCTTCCTCCTATTGTTATATGAATATATGTACAGATGAAAGGACTGGAAGATTCAGTAATACTCTATTAGCAACACTCTTATTGAGTAAATTGAAGAATGGCATAATTAATGTTTTAAAGTGTTGGCCAATTCATGTTTGGGACTTCTCAGGTGGAACAGTGGTAAAGAATCTGCCTGCTAATGCAGGAGACACAAGAGACATGGATTTGATTCCTGGTTTTGGAAGATCCCCTGGCGTAGGAAATGGCAACCCATCCCAGTATTCTTGTCTGAAATATTCCATGGACAGAGGAGCCTGGCAGGCTATGTCCATGGTAGTCACAAAGAGTGAGACACAACTGAGAGACAGAACACACACATCCAATTGATTTTTAGGTTTTGGATGTTGGACATTTACTAGCACAACGGTGCAGATTAAAGATTTGGGCTACTTTGCAGCACATAAGTGAGAAGTAATAATTGCCCTGCTGCTGATGCTGCTAAGTCGCTTCAGTCGTGTTCGACTCTGTGCAACCCCACAGATGGCAGCCCACCAGGCTTCTCTGTCCCTGGGATTCTCCAGGCAGGAACACTGGAGTGGGTTGCCATTTCCTTCTCCAATGCATGAAAGCGAAAAGTGAAAGTGAAGTCGCTCAGTCATGTCCGACTCTTAGTGACCCCATGGACTGCACCCTACCAGGCTCCTCCATAATAATCGCCCATTGTATCATAAATATTAATCTCCATGTTCATTCTAAAAACTTATGTTCTTTTCATTTTGATGCATAGGTTAATAAAATAGCCACATATACACATACAAACACAATTACATATTCAATCTCTTTAGAGCAAATGAAGAACCACATTATTTTAGTGTCTACATTGCATTTGCAGTTTAGTTGAATTCAATTTTAATAGTTACATCCAATTAGTGAAGGCTAAATATCACAAGTCGAGTTTCAAGAAAGAAGACAAACTGAGAAGTTGCAAGAATCTCATGCTAATAGGCAAAATGTTTATTTTTAATTTGCGGGAAACTAATTTCTACTAGATCACAATGAATTTTACCAAAAGGAGTAAGTAAAAAGTAATGGCCCATTCTGTTCAGTTGTTTTCTTTGTTCTCAGCAGTGAACAAAGCAGCAGGAGAAGAGCTAGTAAAAGACGTCTAAATGACTCTGGAATAGAGCGCATTCCATGGAGTACAACTTGTATAATTTCAAATGATCTTTAATGGGCTCGTTGTCACATGAATGAATGATTAATAGATACAGCGTGAATGAAGGGGAGTAATGCCCAGAAGCCAGCCTAGTTATTGCAAAAGTTAAATAGGTATCATTTTGTTTTTTTCAGTGTTTAGCTTTACTTAACTTCTTATAATGAGGGGTAGAGGAACAACACGTTAGGAAAATCAACCAAAGGAATTCTTTTATCAGAAGTGATAATAATAATAATGTGTTTATCAGTTGATTAAAACTCCAAGCCAAGTGATAAACAACTTCCAAGACAGAATTGGTAAGTATAGATTGAGGGCAGAGAACTTCTCCATCATGTTCACTAATGTACTTCCATCTCCCAGGATGATTCTTGGCACCTAATAGTCATGTTAAAAAATTACGTTTAATGTGCTAATCAATTGATTTGTAGAAGGATGCTGAAATGCGGTATTATAGTCCAGTACTGATATTAACCGTACCTTGGAAGTACTATCAGTACCTTGGAAGAAAAGCTATCACAAACCTAGACCACATATTCAAAAGCAGAGATGTTACTTTGCTGACAAAGGTCCGTCTAGTCGAAGTTATGGTTTTTCCAGCAGTTATGTATGGATGTGAGAGATGGACTATAAAGAAAGCTGAGCACAAAAGAATTGATGCTTTTCAACTGTGGTGTTGGAGAAGACTCTTGAGAGTCCCTTGGACTGAAGGAGTTCAAACTCCTTTAGGAGTTCATCCTAAAAGAAATCAGTCCTGAATATTTATTGGAAGGACTGATGTTGAAGCTGAAACTTCAATACTTTGGCCACCTGGTGTGAAGAACTGACTCATTTGAAAAGACCTTGATGCTGGGAAAGATTGAAGGTGGGAGGAGAAGGGGACATCAGAGGATGAGATGGATGGCATTACCGACTCAATGGACATGAGTTTGAGCAAGCTCCGGGAATTGGTGATAGACAGCGAAGCCTGGTGTGCTGCAGTCCATGGGGTTGCAAAGAGCCAGATATGACTGGGTGACTGAACTGAACTGAACTGATACTAACAAGCTGTTTAACTTTGTAAACTTATTGAGTTTTCTGGGACTAGTTGTCAACAGATGAGAAGAGATCAGATGACCCCCAGGCACTTTTAAGCTCTTATGGAGTAAAATTAATGAAGAAATTCTGGCCTGGAGGTAAATGGAACCATGATACAATCTTGGACAGGGACAGGCTGCCTCCTCTGCCCACTCCTACACAGCATGGCAAATGAGCAGCAGAATCCCCAAAGCTCGGAAAAATTGTCCATCAGCATCTCCCTAAATGTCATACAACCTCAAAGTTAAAGCAAACTCACCAAACTAGGAAAACGTAACGGCCTTCCCTCCTCTTTCCTACTGTTTCACTCTCAGGCTATCCTTGCCCACTACTCTAATAGTAAAGGATAAAGTTAACTGATGAGGGCTTGAAGTATGGACTATTGAACAGTGGAACTGTGAAAATAAAAGAGCGTTTTGTGAGTACTTTGCAGCAGAAGGCTCTGCCTAGTTGTATGTGCCAGAAAGCCCAGTAGTTATGGCTGTGTGTTTTGCTTCTTTTCATTTTTTTCTTTTAATTTATTAATATTTTAGAAGAGAAGTAGGTCTCCATTTATGGCCTTTTCTCTCTTGAGTGTGCCTTCACGTTGTCTTTTCCTTTGCATGTCTGGTAATTTTGGATTGTATCTTGGGTGTGACTGAGACATCATAAAATGCTGATGTTCTGAATGTTCAGAATTCAGAATCTTGACATGTTCCTCTGAAAAGTCCTGATTTAGTTTCTTAGTTTTATTAAACTCAAATTCCCGACCCTGTCTCCGTAGAAACGGCAGTAGCTAAAGTCTCAGTGCAGTTCCTTTCTCCTTAGATGAACTTAGCTTAGTTTATGCATAGGACTACCCACACATAGTAGGACCACACATCGGACTACAGAGTCAGAGATACGGGTGGCTTATGCACAGCACTGGGGGCTCTTGCACTGTGCTGTGTTAGTGGCTCAATCATGTCTGATCTTTGCGACCCCATGGACTGTAGCCACCTTGCACCTCCGTCCTTAGAACTCTCCAGGCAAGAATACTGGAGTGAGTTGCCATTTCCTTCTCCAAGGGATCTTCCCGACCCAGGAATCAAACCTGGGTCTCCTACTTGACAGGCAGATTGTTTACCGTCTGAGCCACCAGGGAAGCCCCAATATCAGGATTTCTTTTCTCCCTTTCTAGCTTCCATATTTACTTTGAACTCTGTCATTTCATTTCTCAAGCCAGTAAGACCTGGTGTTTCTATCTGGGTCTTAGACATCCAGCATGGCCCTGATTTAAGCCTGGCTCAGCTACAAGCTGGAAGAATGGGAACTCACAGAGTCCTCTTCTCTTATTGCAGAGAAGGCAATGGCACCCCACTCCAGTACTCTTGCCTGTAAAATCCCATGGACGGAGGAGCCTGGTGGGCTGCAGTCCATGGAGTTGCGAAGAATCGGACACAACTGAGCGACTTCACTTTCACTTTTCACTTTCACACATTGGAGAAGGAAATGGCAACCCACTCCAGTGTTCTTGCCTGGAGAATCCCAGGGACGGGGGAGCCTGGTGGGCTGCTGTCTATGGGGTCGCACAGAGCCGGACACGACTGAAGCGACTTAGCAGCAGCAGCGGCTCCTCTTATTGGAGTCTCTACTAAGTGTCCCTGGTTCTTTTGACCATTCACAAGCTGATTAGCTAAGCTGTGAATTGAAGCAACTAGTTTTCCTGTATGTCAACTAAGTACACATGGCCTACACTTTTTCTCTCAGTGCTTTTTTTAAAAAATAGCACCTCATAGTAAAATGCCGTTCACCTTCTCTCTTAACTCTTTATACCCTTCACTCACATGCTTAACAAGGGGAACACTTGGAATTAAAGGTGAGTTGAAGCTGGCTAGACACAAAGTACTGGAGAAGGCAATGGCACTCCACTCCAGCACTCCAGGCAAAGGCAACCCCACTCCAGTACTCTTGCCTGGAAAATCCCATGGACAGAGGAGCCTGGTGGGCTGCAGTCCATAGGGTCACACAGAGTCGGACACGTCTGAAGTGACTTAGCAGCAGCAGCAGCAGACACAAGGTACAGATTGAGCTTCTAATATTTTTCATCCACACTGGGTCACTTCTGAGAGTTAAGGAATGTTATTAAAAGACAACCAATATAAATGGCAATGTCTTTGATAATTGTACCGATTAGGCTTATTTCTAGTTCTCCACTGTATTAGTTTCCACAGTTGCCACAACCAAGGATGGATCACAACCTGAGTGGCTTTAAAGCAACAGAAATTTATTGCCTCAAAGTTTTGGAGGCTAGAAGTCTGAATTTAAGGTGTTGGCAGGGACATATTCTCTCTGTAGGGCGATCCTCCTTTGCCTCTTCCCAGATTTGGTGGTTTTCTGGGATTCTGGCACTCCTTGGCTTGTAAATGCATCAGTCAATCCACCAGCTTCATAGGACATTATCCCTGCATCCCAGCCTTCACATGGACATCTTCTGATACAATCCTATCTCTTTTTATGTCTCCTTTTTCCATTTACAATAGAAAATTGATGTAAATTCAATGTTAACACAAGGTTCTGTGGCAGTAAGGAACAGACAACAAAGACAGCTAAAGTAAAAGTCCAGCATTCTCAGGATGATAGCTGGGCATTCACCCCAGGGGGCAGGGGACCCTCCCCAGAGACAGGACCAAGAGAGAAGCAGTTGGAAACAAGGTGGAACCAACAGAAGCATGGGATCACCAGACCAGGTGGGAAACACCACTGAGAAGTATTTGAAGAAAGTGGGAAGAACTGGTGAGGGTTACACAGAAATCTATGGAAATGAAAGAGCAGAACAGCTATTAATTATAGGAAAAATAACTCTTTATATTTAAAGAAAGGGGAACCAGGCACATGTATCCCAAAGTTCATTGCAACACTATTTACAATAGCCAGGACATGGAAGCAACCTAGATGTCCATCGATGGTTGAATGGATAAAGAAACTGTGGTACATATATACAATGCAATATTACTCAGCCAGATAGAGGAACAGATTTGAGTCAGTTCTAGTGAGGCAGATGAACCTAGAGCCCATCATACAGAGCGAAATATGTCAAAAAGAGAAAAGTAAATATCATATACTAAGGCATATATATGGAGTCTCAGAGAAGGCAATGACACCCCACTCCAGTACTCTTGCCTGGAAAATCCCATGGACGGAGAAGCCTGGTAGGCTCCAGTCCATGGCGTCACTAAGAGTCAGACACGACTGAGCGACTTCACTTTCACTTTTCACTTTCATGCATTGGAGAAGGAAATGGCAACCCATTCCAGTGTTCTCACCTGGAGAATCCCAGGGATGGCGGAGCCTAGTGGGCTGCCGTCTCTGGGGTTGCACAGAGTCGGACACAACTGAGGTGACTTAGCAGCAGCAGCATGGAGTCTAGAAAAATGGTACTGATGAACCTATTTGCAGGGCAGGAATAAGATGCAGACATAGAGAGCAGACTTAGTGTACAGCGCAGGGAATAGAGATGGTGGGATGAACTGAGAGAGGAGCATTGAAACAAGCACATTGCACTATGTCAAACAGCCAGTGGGAAGCTGCTGTGTAACACAGGGAGCTCAACCAGCCCCGTGTGCTGTGACAACCTAGAGGTATGGGATGGGGCCAGGGCTGGGAGTGAGGTTCGCGTGGTAGAGGCATATGTATACTTATGGCTGATTCATATGATTGTGTGCGAGAAACCGATACAACATTGAAAAGCAATTATCCTCCAATCAAAAACTTTTAAAAAATCATTAAAAAGGCAAAGGGAGCCTAATCAAAGCACACCACTTAGCTAAGCAGAAAACAATAGTTACTGATCATATTAATGTAAGCTCGGAATCTGATGTCACCAACAGTTGTGGCATAAATGTTATGCGAGGAGAGGAGAGAGGAATCATGTATGCTAAAAGTATAAGAACCAAATCCCTAACTCCATAACAGACAATAATAAAGTCTAACACTGGTAAGTCAAAGCAATAATAATAAAAATGAAAAAAATAAAAGATTACTCCTTTCAAAATAGTGATTCTGACAGGTAGCTATTTATTATCATTAAAGTGCCCCGGTGATCATGATAAATCCCAATTGCCAGCTTACATTTATATTGTACCTTAATAGACTCCAACGCTGGTAAATACATTTCCTGATCATTTTAAATTCATTACCAGGATATTTTACAGTTTAAACAAAGATGAATTACAGAAGCTCCTAACCTTATCTTTCTCAGTAAACATGCTACAGAATAGATTCAAATGCTCGAGTAGTTTGCATGAGTGGACCTTTCATTTTGGCCTCCCTAGTTTTTCATTCACTACGACTGCAGGTTATTCGCACCAGGTAGGAACAAAAGGCTTTAATCTCTGAAAAACTGAGAAGTCTTTACAAACAACAGCAGTCAACAGTGCATCTATTTAGAGTATTACAGTGGCCCAATTTTTACTCCACTACTGCTCAGTGTAATTATCCTCAGTATAAAAGTATAATTTTATTACTTCATTCCCCTAGTTTGCCTTTTCAATCTTGTGAAAGTATATCCATTTACAACCTACTTATTTGGTGCATTCACAATTGTACCTCAAAGTCTGAATCTTCTTCACTCTTCGTGCTTTTAGCCAAGTATTAGATAAGCACTTTTCTCCCTTGATTTTATTGCTGACCTCAGACATAGGGTCGTAAACCCTTGCCCATCAGGGCAATCTCGATTGTGGAGGGCTTTCCTTTGATCAGCCTATAGTGTGCTACAGAAGTGGATTTGAATGCCTGTGGTAGTGTGTGTGTGTGTGTGTGTGTGTGTGTGTGTGTGTGTATATGTGTGTGATACAGTCCTCTTCATCTTATATTTTTATTTATTTATTTGACGTAGCATTGACTTAGGGCTTCCCCCGTGGCTCAGTGGTAAAGAAACCACCTGAAATGTAGGAGACACAGGTTCAATCCCTGTGTCAGGAAGATCCTTGGAGAAGGAAATGGCAGCCCACCCCAGTATTCTTGCCTGGGAAATCCCATGGACAGAGGAACCTGGTGGGCTATGGTCCATGGGATCACAAAAGAGTCGGGCGTGACTTAGCAACTAAACAACAAGCATTGATTTACATCACAAATTCCACACATTCAGCTTTTTATTTCTAACTCTGCACATCCTACGGGGTGCTCACCGCTGACATTCCATTCTCCATCTGTCACCACACACTTGACCAGCTTTACTCTTTTCACCCTTTCCTCCTCCGTCTCCATATTCTTTCTATCTACATGTTCTTTTTTTGTTTGGTTTGTGCATCTATTTTGTTTTTTTCATGTGTTTGTTTATTGATTTTTTCCTAGTCCACACGTGAGTGAAATCTATGGCCTTTGTCTCTCCCACTGACTTACTTCACTTAGCACAATGCCCTCGGGGGCCACCCATGTTGTTGTTGAAAATAGCAAAATTTCATGTTCCCTGGCTGAGTAGCATCTCAGTTTATATATATTCTGCATCTTCTTTATCCCAGAAATAAACCCACGCACATATAGACAATTTATGACAAAAGAGCAAAAAGAACAGTCAGTGGAGAAAGACCAGCCTCCTAATCAATAAATGGTGCTGGGAAAACTGGAAAGCCACATGTAAAAAAAGAGAAAAGAAACTAGATCATTATCTCAGATGATACATCAAAACTGACTCAAAAGGGATTTGACTTGAACATAAGAAGCGATAAAACTCCTGGAAGACAGCATAGGCAGTCAACTCTGACCTGAATCTTAGCAATATCTTTCTCGATCTATCTCCTCAGGCAAGGAAAAGAAAAACAAAAAATAAACAAACAGGATTACATCAAACTAAAAAGCTTCTGCACAGTAAGGGAAACCATCAGCAGAACAAAAAGACAGCCTACCAGCTGGGCAAAGATGTGTGCAAGTGTGTCTTCATATATTTGGAGAAATTGCACCTTCCGGTTACCTGCCTGGCCCTGTGCACACTGAGTCTACACGCCTGCTACCACAGTAGACTGAAACATTTAGGAAGAAAGATCCCCACTCAGGAGGGGGATTTTCTGCAACTACTCAAGTCACGCCTCCAGCAGAGGTGGAATTAGCGACGTTTGTTTCAAGATCCTTCTTAGTTTAAATCCCAGGAGGGATTTAAGAAATCTGGGAGGCAGGGGTGCACAGAGGTGCAGAGCTTGGCTCTGGGCTCAACCTGACTCTGATCACTGCCCTCACCACTCACTCTGTGTATTTTGGACACTTTACATGAACTGTTGAAAGCTCAGATTCTTTCTCTGCAAAATCTGAAATTGTGATGGCATTATTACTGGGTTCAGTTGCCGGTGAAACTGCATGTACGTAGCAGTATTCCCTCAATATTACCAATAATAGCAAAAATAACCACATTGCTGGTTTATTAGATAAAATATAAGAAGAATTAAGATGACTAAGTAATTAAGGTCCCAGAAAGCAAAGTTCCAAATAGAGTTATATTAATACTGTGTAATTTATATTTTCTATTTTGCTTAGTTTTATTATGATCGTACTGAAAACCTCTTCTAAAATCTTTTTTTTTTCCTTTGTCCAGAGATGATTGTCTAGGTCAATTGTTGACAAGACAGGTCTGGTTACATCTTTAGCTTACTGGCTTGAGGTGCTGGCTAACTTTCCAGTGGATTTGTGTTTCTCTTCTAAGACCTCAGGGTCAGACTTGCTAAGCTGCTGTCTGAGGAGGGGCCACAGGAGGGAAAAATGATTTTTGCTGCAGATGGGCCCTATCTGCTGCCTCCCCTCTGATCTTTCTGGCTTGCAATAATAGCTGGAATAAATTGGTTCCATCTTCTTGAATAAATTCAGTACAAAGCTCTGCAGATTTCTGGACTGAGTCCCTTTTGATTGTGAAAGCGGGTACAAATGGACTCTTTTTTGTTCCTTCCAGTGCTTTTATGTGTTAAATTTTACTGTCTATGCCTAGGTTTTTGGCTGGTTTTCCTCTTAGCCAATTTTTTTTTTTTTAATAAAACAAACAAACAAAAAACCAGTATCTTTTTATTTTATGCTTTAGCAATCTCTTGGATCCTATGTGCTTTTCCAAAGATAATCCTTGGAGACTCTACAACATATCTTTATAGCCACAGTTGTTTGCAGACTCACAAATAAAAATTCACTAGGGGCTCACTGAGGTTCCTCAAGTGTCATGTGTAAAGGAAACCCCCATTCACACACTTGAGACAATGCCCATGCGTAACTCTGTCCATTCTGAATGTGGCTATTTTCACCTTTATCAAAGCCATCTTCCAAAAAAACAATCTGTGTGACCCCTGATTAGCCACATGACTCCCCACCTTGGGAAAGAAGGTCAAAGACCAAGGTGTTTATCATGTAATCTAGTACATAAACATTTGCTCCTTCTTGGAGCCCAAAGGAAAGCAAAAGAAAACAAAACAAATTATTAAACATGCTTTTAATAATTGGTTCTAATAGCATCATTTTAAGATTGATCATTTTTTGCCAGTGATTTAAATGGTTCTTAACAATCTGGTACAGAACTAGGCAGAAGTAGAAACAAAACAGCCTATAAATTAGCTGTTACTTTTGGATTTGGGAGAAATATCAATAACCTCAGATATGCAGATGACACCACCCTTATGGCAGAAAGTGAAGAGGAGCTAAAAAGCCTCTTGATGAAAGTGAAAGAGGAGAGTGAAAAAGTTGGCTTAAAGCTCACCATTCAGAAAACGAAGATCATGGCATCTGGTCCCATCATTTCATGGGAAAGAGATGGGGAAACAGTGGAAACAGTGTAAAACTTTATTTTTCTGGGCTCCAAAATCACTGCAGATGGTGACTGCAGCCATGAAATTAAGAGATGCTTACTCCTTGGAAGAAAAGTTATAACCAACCTAGATAGCATATTCAAAAGCAGAGTTATTACTTTGCCAACTAAGGTCCATCTAGTCAAGGCTGTGGTTTTTCCTGTGGTCGTGTATGGATGTGAGGGTTGGACTGTGAAGAAAGCTGAGCACTGAAGAATTGATGTTTTTGAACTGTGGTGTTGGAGAAGACTCTTGAGAGTCCCTTGGACTGCAAGGACATCCAACCAGTCCATTCTGAAGGAGATCAGCCCTGGGATTTCTTTGGAGGGAATGATGCTGAAGTTGAAACTCCAGTACTTTGGCCACCTCATGTGAAGAGATGACTCATTGGAAAAGACTCTGGTGCTGGGAGGGATTGGAGGCAGGAGGAGAAGGGGACAACCGGGGATGAGATGGCTGGATGGCATCACGGACTCGATGGACGTGAGTCTGAGTGATGGACAGGGAGGCCTGGCGTGCTGCGATTCATGGAGTTGCAAAGAGTCGGACACGACTGAGCGACTGAGCTGAACTGAACTGAACTGCTAGCAGAGGCTGGTCAGTGGGGGAGAACGCCCTGCTCAGAAAGAGGTTATGGGACCTAGTGACACATTTGAGATGATTAAGAGGAATTTAAACTTTCCCTTATTTAGCCAGTTTTAAAATTCTGGGATGCAAGGACAATCATTTTGGAAAATAGCTGAGGAATAAAGAACTCCACATTTATTTCTAGATGTTTAAATTCACTTGTCCTCAATTGATGCTAGTAAATTTCTTTCTGAAGAATAAATGTGGCTTTATGCATAGGGAATATGGTCAATATGTATCATATAATCAGATAGTTTTCTTGGAAACATGGCCAATGAGTTCTAGAAATGTTGAATATTTAAAAATGAATATTTTAAAGAGAGAATAAATTGGTTGTATTTTAACATGACTGCATGAAGAAAGCATACTTCATGAGAAAGGAGAGTTTATTTTCACAGAGGGATAGAAATGAGGCAGAGGGTTTCGCGGTGGGCTAAGTCGGAAGGAATGGGCTTCCTTCAGGATGCTGTTGTCACAGTAGTGGTTGGAGATGACATAGATGACCTCCGACCCTCTTATGAGGACCACCATAGGGTAGAAGGTAATGGGAATCATCACAGATCTAAACTTGACTTATTCTCCTGACGCAAAACAGTTTAACGCGATCTGAGCTTATCAACTATTCTACTGAGAACCTCAATTTTCTTTCTTTGGCAAAGAACCCCAAAATGAGGAGCTATGAAGAGAAAGTGAGAAGGTTCATATTCTATATAAAAAGAATACAAGTCCAGTTTTCTAAACCATGACTTCAAAATTACACGCCCAGGCCCTTGCAGGCACCGTCCTCCCAGGGCCAGAAACCGCGTGTCGGTGTATCTCTGCATGTTTTATTTTTTTGTGGCTCGTTCTCCCCACCACCACCCCCGACGGGGGATGCCGCGTGTATGCTGAAGGGAGAAGCCCCCAGAAGGAAATGTGTAGAGTGATTATTATTTGGCAACTGGGGAGGAAAAGATGCTTATTAAGTGTAGTTGAAGAGATTCTACCCCAACAGAAACCCAACTCACAGTAGCCTAATGTAAACTGAGAATTTAATGGCACCCAGGGCAGAGATCTGTTTCAAGCATGGCTGGATCAAGAGGTTCTAACCTGATCAGAAGGCATCTCAGTTTCTTCATTTCTCCTCTCCCCTGCCTTTTAGATGGGCATGTACACACATATGTGTGCACATGTGCACGCACACACACACACACACACCCCACACACACAAAGGAATTTTTATGCATCCTATTGGTTCTGTTTCTCTGAAGAACCATGAATAATACAGAGCTGTAGACAACAGGGTGTGGATCAGCAGGAGATCTGCCTCATCCATGGTATACATGTGTACAAAGGGGTTAGCGATTCCTGCTTTACAGGGTTTCCACAACGCTTAGGTGAGACCCTACAGATGAAGAGCCCAACATAACACCTGCTGCAGGGTCAGTAAAAAAAAAAATAATAATAATAACTTATTTCCCAGCACATTCAGATAAATTCCTTGCATTTCTATAACCAACACTGGCCTTCCTGGGGTCCTCAGTGTCCTGTGGAAGAATTAGACACTGTTCTGATTTCAGAGCTTCAGGAAAGTACACTCTGTCCTGATGAACACGGTATCAAGGGGAATAGTGACGTGGTCTCTGAAGCCCCACACACAAGTGAGCCTTCATCGTGGTTACATACATCATTCTCCCTCTCCTGGAGAGAGACCCTGTCTCCAGGTCACCCCCTGCCTTTCTCCCATCCGCTCTCCTCCCAGGACACCCAGAGAAGATGCACTGGCAGCCTCAGCAGCTGCACCAGAGCCTTCTCCAGGGGCTCATCTGACCATCCCGTGAGCACCGCCACTCTCTAGCCAGACAGCGTTTGATGACTGTCTACTGGATCACAGCTCCCTCTTCTCAGACCACAAATAGATGAGTCTATGTATCTCTCAGTCATAACTATATAACTGTACATATATCCCCTAACCATAGCAGGACCTGTAGAAGACACTGTATTTAGTCCACCCACACTTATTACCGCTCTTCTTCCATTTCTAAGAAAACAGTTTTTAAAATATATATATATATATATATATATTTATATTGACTTATTTGGCTGCACTGGGTCTTAGTTGTATCATGTGGGATCTAGTTCCCAGACCAGGGATCAAATCCAGGCTCCCTACCTTGGGAGTGCAGTCTTAGCCACTGGATCACCTGGGAAGCCCCCTAAGGAAACCCTTTATTTTGGCTGGGCAGCCGTGTGTCCAGCTGAAAATCTCGGTTTTCCAGGCTGCTTTCTAGTTAGTGGTGCCCATGTGACACAGTTCTGCTCAATAAGAAATTGTGGGTGGGGTTTCTGGAGAAGCTGCTCTTTTCTTAATAAAAAGTATCAGACTCAGCTGGCACATTTTTTTTTGCCCTTTTCCCCTTTCTGTTTTGCTACCTGAAATAGAAATGTGATGCCTAGAGGCACAGCAACCATTCTGTAAACATGAGGATGAAAGTCAATCATTAAGGGTCTCAGAACAGAAAGGGAGGAGGATCTTGGCTCAGAGGTTCAGTTTGGAGATGCTCTTTCCATTGAGAATGCTTACCTCTAGCTTTCTGGTGCCTATGGAAAAAATTGAATTAGCTTACCACTTTATTCAATTTTATATTACTTGCAGTTGAAGGAAACTCTGATATAAGTTACATAGGATGAGGAAAAGTAGAATGTCAGACATCTTAACAATCATCATGGAAAATGACAACTAAATGTGACCACAGGCACTTACTAGAAGATAAAATAGGAAGAAACACAGAACTTGATAAATATAGTCATTATCTACTCATTTACCCTCTAACCCAGTTACATTTAACCTTTCATACTTCGATATTTCACACACACATTCATACATATATTCATCTTATTTTAAAGCTCCAAGATAGTCTCATGTTTTACTGGTCATTTTGGTTACAAGATTGGTTAAAAAAAAAAAAGGAAAGAGATGTTGGGAGAAAATGGTAAAATTTTCTTCAAAATCTAAGAAGTAATCATGTGCCGAAATTAGGAAGACAGAGCATTCTTACTCATTATCCTTATTGTCATATGATCAGAATGCATGGCTTTCTATTTTGTCCTCTTAACAGAAAATTGCAAGGATCAGTGAACATTCATAATTGAGCCATGAAATGAAGGCCATTTTTACCTGAATTATCTATTTTGGCAATTATCATCTTTGACAGTCACTGCATGATGACAAAATTTCTTCCTCAATTTGATCTTAGATAATCAGGCTTCATGAGAAGAGATATGAATTGATCTGTATGAATATACACTGTTATAAATGTTTAATAGCTTAACTCATCAACCAAATCCTTTATCACTGTTCTGTGTGCTACAATCCTGTAGGAACTAATCAGAGTGGCTTCTGTATGTGAGAGAGCTAAGCACGTTTTACCATTCCAAAAGCAACGTGAATCAATGTGAATGCTCTTTTGCCAGTTTGGCCTTTCCTTTTTAACTCTAAGAATTACGTGTGGGGCTTGAGAGGGTAGAATGTAGAGCTGCATAGTGGCGGAATTTGTTTCTCTCCATTTTACCCTTGGAATTGCAATGGCAAACCAATGTTCTGGGGATTTGAAACAAATATTTCATCCCCCTCCCCACAAATTGCAGGTGGCATTCGCCTCACTGAAACAAGCTCTCTTGGGCAGATCATAATTGCACACATAAGCTTAGATGTCTCGATTGCTCATACTGGGTTTTCTTTTTCCATCATCTGATACAGAAAGGAGTCTTTCTGATGATCACTTACGTGATTTCTGATTCTCCAAGATGCCTTCTTCCTCCAAACACCCAGTGCCCAGTCAGTGGAATCCCTTTCTCTCTGGGAGTCTCAGAAGCCCTGTGTATGGGGGCCTGCATCAGGGGCAGACCCAGAGTATGGGGGCATTTACTTGTTGTCTGGAGAGCTGCGAGCCCTGGGGTGTGTCAGGCCAGGGCCACACGCCAGTGAGCAGGCACTGAGCCACAGACTGTGGGAGGGTGGAGCCTTGGCCCTAGATGGGATGTGAGGGAAGCTGGGTACCAGCAGGCAGGTCCAACCCTGCCTTAGCAGAGCTCCAGGTGAGACCTGTCAGCCAGGAGCCTGAGGGACTGGGATTGGGCCTGGTGGATTTGTGATCACTACCAACACCTGGAGAGCCCGGGACAAAGGGAAGGCCAGGCTGATGCCTGCCTCTCGCTCGCTAATAGAACATGCAGTGAGTGCAGCGGGTGGTCACACGTGGAGGTGGTCACATCAGTGCTTTCAGGCTCCAAGGATCGTTGGCTGGCTTCTTAGCTGTTGTTAAAATTCTGACCCTGGAATCAGAGGTGCATGGAGTAGAAGTATTTTTTGAGGCTCAGGGATGCTGTGCTGCTCAGTTCTATATAGGAATATGATGCCTTCTGGGACATTTGGGCTGGAATGTTGGACAAAAGACAGATTTTTCTCAGCCTGAGTTGAGTGGGAGTGGGGCCAGGATTTCTAGGAAAATCAGAAAGCAAGTCAGAGTGAATTGGGGTCTGTACGTCCTTTAGGAGAGGACTTGGAGGGGAAAAGATGCCATCTGAAAAAGGATCCATCTGCGGGATGGAGAGCTTTCAACCAGGTACTGAGATGCTTACATTCCATCTTTCCATTTTACATTCACTAAATTACTGCTGCTGCTGCTAAGTCACTTCAGTCGTGTCCGACTCTGTGCGACCCCATAGACGGCAGCCCACTGGGCTCCCCCATCCCTGGGATTCTCTAGGCAAGAACACTGGAGTGGGTTGCCATTTCCTTCTCCAATGCATAAAAGTGAAAAGTCAAAGTGAAGTCGCTCAGTCGTGTCCAACTGTTAGCGACCCCATGGACTGCAGCCCACCAGGCTCCTCCGTCCATGGGATTTTCCAGGCAAGAGTACTGGAGTGGGGTGCCATTGCCTTCTCTGAAAGGTTCTTCCTGACTCAGGGATCAAACCCAGGTCTCCCGCATTGCAGGCAGATTCTTTATTGTCTGAGCCACCTAAATTAGTTTCTTAGTCTGTGAGTCTAGAGGCAACCTAAGTAAGTGTCCATCAGCAGATGAATGGATAACAGTGTGGTATGTATACAGATATGTTGGAATACTACTCGGCCTTAAAGAAGAATGGAGTTTTGCCACTTGCAGCAGCATCCTTATCCAGCAGACCTTCCCAACCCAAGGATCAAACTGGGGTCTCCTGCACTGCAGGTGGATTCTTTACCAACTGAGCTATCAGGGAAGCCCCTTTTTTTGGATGTGAGCAAAAAAAGATACCCCATGTCCAAGGGCAAAGGAGAACCCTTAGCAAAATGGTAGGAGGGGCAAAATTGCAATTAGAATCAAACCCCATACCCACCAGAGACACTCGGAGGGCTCAAACAAAACCTTGTGTGCACCAGGACTCAGAGCCCCGATAGAGACACTCAAACTGAAGAACAATTATACCAAATAAATTCTCGCACTGTTAAGAAAGTTCTAGGACCCACAACAGATTTCCCAACCTGGGGATCTGGCAATGGGACTGAGAACCCTCCAGAGAATTTGACTTTGGAGGCCAGTGGGATTTGATTACAGAACTTACACAGGACTGGGGAAACAGACTCTTGGAAGGCACAAACAAAACCTTCTGTGCACCAGGACCCACGAGAAAGGAGCAGTGACCCCACAAGAGACTGACCCAGACTTGCCCGTGAGTGTCCAGGAGTCTCTGGTGGAGGTGTGGGTCAGCGGTGGCCTGCTGCAGGGTTGGGGGCCCTGAGTGTGGTAGTGCATGCATGGGACCTTTTGAAGGAGTTCACCATTATCTGCATTACCTCCACCATAGTTTGGACTCAGGTCAAACAACAGAAGGGAACACAGCCCAGTCAATCAATAGAAAATTGGATTAAAGATTTTCTGAGCATGGCCCTGCCCATCAGAACATGACCCAGTTTCCCCCTCAGTCAGTCTCTCCCATCAGGAAGCTTCCATCAGCCTCTTACCCTTATCTATCAAAGGGCAGACAGACTGAAAACCACAATCACAGAAAGCTAATCAAACTGATCACCTACTACAGCCTTGTCTATCTCAGTGAGCCCATGAGCCATGCCGTGTAGTGCCACCCAAGATGGATGGAGAGTTCTGACAACATGTGGTCCACTGGAGAAGGGAATGGCAGACTACTTCAGTATTGTTGCCCTGAGAACCTTAAGACAGTATGAAAAGGCAAAAAAACAGGACACTGAAAGATGAACTCCCCAGGTGGGTAGATGCTCAATCTGGTACTGGAGAAGAGTGTACCCCACCCCCCTCCCCATCATCTATTATTGCCCACGACTCAGCCCAGGAGGAAGGTCTGAGAGACATTCATCAAAGTGACAGATACACCCAAGGGGCAAGATTAGAAGCACCTCTCAGTTCACTATAAAGTCAGACTGCAATCTTCTTGGCTTGAAGACTCGCTAAAATCAATAACTCCAAGCTTCATTAAAAAGCAATATAGTGTTTGTTCTAGAATGAACTCGTAATACACTCAGGGTTCTTCTTCAATCTGAGAAAGACATTATTCACTGGCCCTATTACTGTCTACTCAGCCCCAAAGTTGGGTCTACCATGGTGCTGATATTTTATTTGTGACAGTTTGTGATTTGTGATTTTCTACCAGATCCTGAGCTAACTTAATTTGATTGTATTAAATATATATATATATATATATGTATATATACATAATATATAGCAGACAAAGTATAGTTTGGGTATATCCTATAGGTGAAAAACTTATTCAAGAGAATTATATCAAGTTTTAGGGTGTTTGCAAATCAATAAGAAATAGATAGTAAAAGGAAATCAGATAAAATGCAAACCCTTCAAAGGGTCAATATACAACGGCCAAGAGCTATGAGAAAAAAGATTCTAGTCTTATTGAAACTCAGAAACATAAAATACCATTTCTCACTCACCATTTTGGCCAAGACAAAAAAATGAAAATATTCCAATGTTGTCAAATCCAGCCTCCTCATGCACTTCCAGTAGAATTATAAATGCATACAACATTCTCAGAGATAATTGCCAAAGTATTTCAAAAGCCTTAGAAATGTGCTTGGCATTTGTTTCATCTGTGAAACACAGCAGGATTCCATGGGGAGTAGCTGGTGAACCAGAAAGGGGTGTGTCTTCCCATCTCCGTGGTGTTCCTTGCTAGACTGCTGGTTCCAACAACTGTGTAGAATGTGGGGTCCCTGGGAAAGGAGCACCAAGTTTGGGGTGGGAGGAGATACAAAGCATTCGCTGGTCCAGCCACACAGAGTCACTAGGGCCTTTATATACAGTAGCCCGAACTCCATACTGGGAGAAATGAGAGCTACAATGGGCTTGGAGATTAGTGGTGGTGACGAAGGGGAGAGAACGAATGAGGCAAATTTTCAATAAGTTTTTGGTGGAAAATGAGGGGTATGCGGGGAACTGGAGGAATATATAGGGCCAAGGGCATTTTTTAAAGATAGGAGATTCTTGATCATTTTATTTATTTATATTGAAGGATAGTTGATTTGCAATATTGTGCTAAGCAAAGCTATTCAGTTATGATTCAGTTGTATACATGTGTATACATTCTTTTGAAATACTCTTTTTCATCATGTTGTTTAACATGGGATATTGAATACAGTCTTTTGTGCTAAACAGTAGGATCTTGTTATTTATCCATGCTGTATTTTAATAGTTTCCATCAGCTAATCCCAACCTCCTTCTCTGTGACTTACTGTATTTAACATACTATGTGTCTTGAGAATATAGCAGATACTAAACAAAAGTTAATGGTTATTTATAACTTAATCACCAGTAATGCTGCCGCAACCAGGGAAAGGGTCAATCCCTGGTTGAGACATCATTATGTCTTTAAGATTGGAGTATAGTTGATTTACAATGTTGTGTTCTTGAGCATTTTCAAATACTGATGAAGAGATAGAAAGGTGAGGTTGAATATAGAGCAGAAAGATAATTGCTTGATCAGGACTGCTGAGAATTGAGGGAGGGGGGTTATGTAGATGAGTCCACAGGGTATCTGGTGCAAGAACTGGCTAAATTCAGGAGCACCTTCTCCCAAGGACACAAGGGGAGAAAGAAATATTGAACACAAGTGAAAGAAATTGTGTGGGATTAGTGCTAAAAATCATGGCTTCTGGTCCCATCACTTCATGGGAAAGAGATGGGGAAATAGTGGAAGCAGTGTCAGACTTTATTTTTTTGGGCTCCAAAATCACTGCAGATGGTGACTGCAGCCATGAAATTAAAAGACGCTTACTCCTTGGAAGAAAAGTTATGACCAACCTAGATAGTATATTCAAAAGCAGAGACATTACTTTGCTGACTAAGGTCCGTCTAGTCAAGGCTGTGGTTTTTCCTGTGGTCATGTATGGATGTGAGAGTTGGACTGTGAAGAAGGCTGAGTGCCGAAGAATTGATGCTTTTGAACTGTGGTGTTGGAGAAGACTCTTAAGAGTGCCTTGGACTGCAGATCCAACCAGTCCATTCTGAAGGAGATCAACCCTGGGATTTCTTTGGAAGAAATGATGCTAAAGCTGAAACTCCAGTACTTTGGCCACCTCATGAGAAGAGTTGACTCATTGGAAAAGACTCTGATGCTGGGAGGGATTGGGGGCAGGAGGAGAAGGGAACGACAGAGGGTGAGATGGCTGGATGGCATCACGGACTCGATGGACATGAGTCTGAGTGAACTCCGGGAGATGGTGATGAACAGGGAGGCCTGGCGAGCTGCGATTCATGGGGTCGCAGAGTCGGACATGACTGAGTGAACTGAACTGAGTGCTAAAAATCTGACATAGAGCAGGCAATGGTTTAATTCCCAAAGATGTTAGAAAGAAGAGTTCCCGTATAAGTGAGATTTAGGAGAAGGGAAAAGTTTAGAAATAAGCTATAGAGAATGGGAAACTGAATTAGCTATAATTTAAAGACTGAAATGGATTGGATAAGAATAAATTCTTATTCCATTCTAGGATGTTTATTTTAATCTAAAGATACCTTCTTCTACACATTTGCCATCTACACTGTAAAACAAACTATTTATGTAAGTTCACAGAGTTTGAGTAATGACTTTGAAGATAGAAAGCAAATCTGCTCAGAATATGATATAGCTTCTGTGTCTATTGATTATGCCTTTTCCCATATACTATTTCTGTAGGGATCTGGTAGAGTCTGATTTCTATCCTGAATCATAAAGCCTAGGGATTTCATAAGACAAATAGGTAAGGGATCACAAAATGAACAGAAGACCGAAATGCACAATCATATTGTTCAGGCCCTAATTTTGATTTGGAGGAAAAGCTTTTCAGTCATTTTTATTCCACATCNTCTGGTAGAGTCTGATTTCTATCCTGAATCATAAAACCTAGGGATTTCATAAGACAAATAGGTAAGGGATCACAAAATGAACAGAAGACCGAAATGCACAATCATATTGTTCAGGCCCTAATTTTGATTTGGAGGAAAAGCTTTTCAGTCATTTTTATTCCACATCATTCCATACTAAAAAGTAGCAGAGAGAAAGATATTAAAAAGAATAAAGAAAAGTTAACTTTGGATACTTTGGCCACCTGATGCAAAGAGCTGAATCATTGGAAAACATCCTAATGCTAAGAAAGATAGAGGGCAGGAGGGGAAGGGGGCGACAGAGGATGAGATGGCTTAATCATAGTTTCCCTCAGTTTTAGTCTATTTGCTTTTGATTTGTCTTTCGGCTTAATTATCCTTTCTTCAGCTCTCAATATCCTGTTATCAAACAATCTTAATTACACTTAAAGCATACTTAATTTTATATTTTCCATTAGATTTACTTTTATTGCTTCAATTTCCTTATTGATGATCTCCATTTGCCATCCAATTTCGTGATCATATTTGTATGTGTGTCTACAATTTAAAGTTTGTGTCTGATAGCATTAACTAAAATGTCTAAATTCCCCGTGGGTCTGTGTCTGTTTTTTCTTTTTTTTGCTTGTTTTCTATCACTTGGTCTTATCTCCTGGTATGTTGAGTGATTTTCAAATTTAAAGTCAAAACGTGCATTTCAAAATTTGTAATGATCATTTGTTACGATAAATGATAAAGTTTGTTATCATCCTTAGAGATTTATTTTTACTTCTGACAAGCAGATCATTCATCACTAAGCACCAAATGCCCCTTGAGGTTTTGTGGACCAAAAATTTGGAACCAGTAGCTCAGAGCAAATCATAAATTGAAATTGACCAGGGATTAAATAATAAAAGGCTGAACTTTGTTATTCTTAACTTTATTATTATTCTTAAAGAGTTAGTGCATTTCACTTTGTTCTTACTCACAGCATGTAGACCTTCAGGATTTCCTGGATTAAACACCAGGCATTCTCTTCTTGCTGAGCCCCGAACTCCCTTTTCAGTCTCTCTAATGCACTGAGATTTCTGGAAATTCTGCTCAGCTTCCTTGCCTCTCAGCTTTGTCTGTCTGATTGGTTTTTGAACCAGTGGGAATTGCCCTTCTAATTTACAAATAGTTCGAGGGAAAAAAAACTTGTGTTTCATGGTGAATATGCTGCTCTGCACTTCTTTTATCTCTGGGATCCTGGCTTCTCCTGTCCTGGTGGTTCTTCAAAGCCTTCAGACAGATAATTCCCATTCATTGTTTCAGTGTTTCTAGCAGTTCTTGGTGGGAGGGTTGGAGTGCAACAAACTCATCTACAAACATCAGAAGAATGCAAATTCACTGATAACTTGTTAGAAACCTAGCTAGGCCAACAAAAAGTAATGTAATGAAAATTGGCACTTATAGTATTATTTAGATAAATTTTTGATTTTCATGTACCTTTATCCTTAAACCAATAGAATTTACATAAACCCCCTGTCCCAAAGCACTGTGAGCCGGTGGACAGCAAGGAGCAGCAGTGAGGATCAGGTTTCTAGACAGATTAGAACATCTTGGCTTGAATCTCTCTTCCTCATATTCAAGCTTCAAGGTCTTTGGGAAATCGCACAACGTTCCTGTCTGTTATTTTTCATCTGTGAAATAGAGCCCAAAACCAGTCTGCCTTACAGCATTGCTATGTGGATAAAATAAAAGGGAGAGACTGATAGGAAGTCTATATCAACTTTCTAGAACTATGCAAAGTGGGTTTATAACTTTTATTTGTATGTTTAACAGATTTTTCTCTTTAGGAGAAGACAAACTACACACACTGTCTCGTTATAATAATGTTCAATATTGAGGACAGAACTCTGAACAGAGACAAACTTAGATTTATTTCCTGGGTAATTTAATGTTATCTATGGAACCAAGCCAATTCAACATGCCCTAGTGTTTGAAATTACATGGAATTTAAGGGCTCAGAGGGAAGATAAACGCTTTTGGCATCACTGATCCTAAGCAGGTGGCTTAGAGTTCACTGCTGGTACCGCTTCCCCAGTGGTGCTTGTGGTAAAGGACCCATTTGCCAATGCAGGAGACTGGTAAGAGACACGGGTTCTGTCTCTGGGCAAAGAAGATTCTACAGAGAAGGGCATGGCAACCCACTCCAGTGTCCTGGCCTGGAGAATCCCATGGACAGAGGAGCCTGGCAGACTACAGTCCAGGGGATTGCAAAGAGCTGGACATGGCTGAAGACATTTAGGACACATGCATGCATGACCAAACTGAAACATCTAAGAGAAGTAAAGATAATTTATTCTCCAATTCTTTCTTTGCCAAAATTGCCCTTCCTGGAGGGCAAGGTGTCACAATCGTCATGAACTGAAGCTCTTGGGAATTTAGAAATTGTCCTCCCTGTACCATCAGGGGGCTTCCTGAGACTCCTGCTGTGTCAGAAACCAGTAATCTCCATGAAGTTGATTGATCCTTAATTATTTACTGCTTTGGGCACATTTCAAAATCTCAAGACTTATGAAGCTGGTATAAAACTTGATCACTGTTGCTGCTACTATCAATGTATTGGTATTTCATGTGAATTGGCAGACAGGCAGCATCTTCAGTGGAAGCAAATAGCAGGTGTTGTTCTCCTGTTGTTGATGCCATAGAGCAAACTATACGTTACTTTTATGAGTGCCTGGCTGAATGAAAGATGCATTAGGAGGATCAAGGAAAGATAGGGTCAATCAAAGAAAGGATCAATCACTAGATGTGATGAAAAAGGAAGGGCTATATTGGGAGATTTGCTCTGAGAAAATCGCCAAGAGGGTGAAGATTTTCAGACAGCTTAAGCACCTCGTGTGAAAGAACTTACTACATCTTCCTGCCCTGCCCTGCTCCCCAGAAGGGAGAGCCAAGAGTGCAGACAAAGCTGGAGGGGGACCACTGAGCCCTTGTTAATAATGCAGAGGAGATCGTAAGCTTAAATGCGGTGATGACTAAAACCTGAAGATGCTAGCCGGCTGGCCAGTTGATTGTGAAACTGCCTGTGATTTATGTATCTATAGTGAAACGTCCCTTTTCCTCACTCCGTTCCTTGGCAAACCAGTCCTAATGCTCTTATTATTGTATCAAAATTACATAGAAATATCGCCCTAAGTACATCTATTTTTAAAATGGTTAGGAGAACCTGCCATATCCTATAATGTTCTTGCTATAAAAGCAAATTTTTTAAAAAGACAATAAGATAAAAATATAAATAGAAGTGTGAGTAATCTAGTTGCTGAATGCTTAATATATTGAAAAACTTAACCAAAATATGTCTCTATAAAATATATGTTGGGAAACTTGAGAATAAAATGGAAGTGGCAAATGAATATGTTTGGTAATACTTCTGAAGTATAATCACAGAAACCTATAATGGTAAAAATCATTACTATAGAATTATGATAGTAAACATTCAATTTTGGAATAGATGAAACAAGGATATGAGTAAAATAATTGCCAAGTATCACTGAGCATCACCCAGTACTTTAATTGCTTTTTGACAAGTTACTAGAATGTCGCCATTTTTTTTTCCTATGAGAAAAATAGTTGTGTAACATCTTAAATTACACATGCAAATGAGTTTCCAAAGCCATGAGTCAAACAAACCTTCTTTCTGGAAGATTCTGGCTACCCCCTCCTACCATACTGTTGCCTTTCGCCACACGGGGAGATGACAATGCAGCCTGGCTCTTAAAACGTAAGCAATCCCACCTGACCATCCTGACCACAAGATGCAGCCCAGCTCCACCCTCTCCTTCCCTCCGCCGGGTCCAGTCTTCCCACCTCTCATCCCAGGGCACAGGGGGCTGTTTCCTAAGGTTCACTCATTCAGGGCATTCTTGTCAGCACTCAGCATGTACGCCCATGGCTCTAACAGCCCTGTAAGTTAGGCACTGGTGTATTCCCACATTAAAAACAAGGAAACTGGTGGTTGGCCCCGCACGTTCAAGTCAGAACGGCTTTGGGCAGAGCCAGGACTCAGACATAGGTACCTCTGAGCTTAGAGCTTTCATCTGCCGTGAAGCCTGTGTCTCACTGAGTCCCCGCGTGACTCGGTGAGAACTGGTTTTCTTCAGGCAGACTTTACTGCTTCAGCCGTATTTGTGTTAAAGGGGCCCCATATCACTGATAAAAGAACTGGTTTTACCTCCTGCACTGAAGTAAGAAAACTTTCTATTCTGGTGGGCCTGACCACGGCTCGTTTCCCACTGATCCTCTCCAGTTTCCCTGAAACCGTTCATTGCCTTAGTTTTCCAATTATTTTTCCTTCTTATTGTTTCAGAACCACTTTATGCTCTCAAAGAATTAAGGAGTGTTCCCAATGAGTTTTTGCTGATGAGTTTTCCATCTGCTGATACAGAACACAAGTCAGATTTCTTAATGTGACTACCAAACTCACAAGAAACATTTTACAAGCATCAGGAAGCTGTCTCGTTCACAGCAGCTGACATAAGTTCTCCAAAATTATAATTTTCACTTGAAAGCTCAAATTTTGTCATTGGAAACAGGTTTTGTCAGCTGTTTTCTTTGAAGAAAATGCCTCACTTTATTCATTTTTAAGAGAGTATCTGCCAAATATCTATATATGAAAAGCCATGGTTGGTCTGTCAGTTATTTTTTGAAATATAAAAGGTGTTCTGAGGAAAAATAGCTAGTGTTGTTTGTAACTGAAATAATCACGCAATCAGTTTTTCTTGAGATAACCATTACATCCCACTTTAACACCCAAAATATTTTTTAAAAGGATGTATACTAAAGGGTTGAGATTTAATAATAATAATTTTTGCTGCTTTGTCTAAGACATTCTTAAGTATAACCCTTTTTGAAATAAAACGCGTTGGTTTTGTTTTATGGGAGTGTGTAGTAGGGAGGACGACAATGCCTGCTGGCACAATTTCTTGCCACGACTTTGATTCACATGCCAGAAGTTTTAACCACCGCTGCTTCTGCATCAATAGCAAAAATATCAACACTTCTTTTCTGAAATAAAACAAGAGTTTAAAAAAGTTATTCAGTAAGTTCAAATATTTCAACACCACTTAAGGTTTGTGTTAAATATTCATGCACTGGCTTTTACTGTACAGCAAAATGAATCACCCATAAGGTGAAGTGGCTCAGTCGTGTCCGACTCTTTGCGACCCTGTGGACTGTAACCTACAGGGCTTCTCTGTCCATGGGATTCTCCAGGCAAGAATACTGGAGTGGGTTGCCATTTCCTTCTCCAGGGGATCTTCCCGACCCAGGGATCGAACCTGGGTCTCCCGCATTGGAGGCAGATGCTTTAACCTCTGAGCCAGCAAGGAAGCCCCCATACAAATACATACATCCCCTCCCTTTTGGATAAAGCAACTATGCTGTCATTGTTCAGTTGCTCAGTCGTGTCTGACTGTTTGTGGTCCCGTGGACTGCAGCACTCCAGGCTTCCCTGTTCTTCACTCTTTCCCAGGTTTGCTGAGATTCATGTCCAGTGAGTTGGTGATGTCATCCAACCATCTCATCCTCTGTCATCCCTTTCTCCTCCTGCCTTCAATCTTTCTCAGCATAGGGGTCTTTTTCAGTGAGTCAGCTCTTCACATCAGGTGGCCAAAGGATTGGACCTTCAGCTTCAGCATCAGTCCTTTTCTATTTATTCATTAAACTCACACTGTATCACTTTACAGGTTGCTTAGAATAACTGAGACTCTTTAACAGGCATATAGTGTCTACCAAGAAACACTTACTTTGCAGAAAATTCTTCCTAGATGGCAGGGGATATCCTTCCATCATTGTGATTTTTGATCCCATTTTTTTAAGTCAAGTCTCAAGCTCACTGCTCTTCCTTGTTGCTGAGTCCTGCCATTCTTTCATTGGTAAATTCTGAAGATTAAGTGAAACACTCATGTAAAAGCCTCAGCAGGATACCTGGAACATGGCAGAAATGCACTTTTAATGCACAATTATGACCTGTTTTTTCTGCTAATGCAAAGTTTACTGCCCTCATATTGCCCTGGTGTCAGCACAATCTCTTCCTGTTTTCTACAGAAGACATTACATTTGTTGCGGGTCATGTTTGCTGCTGTGAATTACCTGCATCTGATCTTTGTTACCTGGTATCAGACACCTTAGATTACTAATACCATTTAAGTATATCAACTTCAATGTCGCACATCCTGCTACACTGCTTTCAAAATTTATTTTAAGTCAGAAGTGAGTGTTACCTCTCCAAAGTCACAGCACTAACTCACTCCAAAGATTTTTTAAAACGTTTATGTTATATTATCCAAATTGTCTAGTTCTTTTTTTAATACATTTATGAGAAATGTTCCCAAAGAAAGCAAATGAAATGCATTTAAATTAAGAGTTCAATTGTAAATGTTTAATAATAATATATGGATGAGATAATTACTTACCAGTTTTGATCTGTAAACCATTCCGAGGCAGAGTATCAACCTCAGTCCAGATTCTGATTGCATCTTACTAAACCAGGACTTCTGAACTGGCTAAGTTACAAATCATTATATTCTTGGTCTAAAAGACTTGCATTGCTGCTAACAAATGCATGCTCTGTAGAAGAAAATTTTGACTTGAAAACAGTTTTTCCTCTAATAGTCTCCTCTTTTGCAACATCCAAAATAAATTTAGTTGTTTTATGATACATGTTGAAATGAATATCATTAAACTGATCAATTTTCTGTTCCCTTTTCTGTAGTTTCAGATTCACTAAATGAGTATTTCTTTTGTTCTTTTCCAACAATGCATAAGAATTTGTGCAGTAAAGATCTACCCTCATACCGGCCAAGAGATGTTTTGGCAAAGGCTAAGGCAGCCATATGGTGGAGGAGGCAGCATTTTACTAGGTGAATGGTTTGATTGAGAGGCATTTCATCAAACCTTCCCCTCCAGTGGGCCACCTGTCAGTTCATTCTGAGTCTCAGGGGAGGGGCATTCCCCAGGTGGTTCTGAATCCGTGGTTGGCTCCAAGTTACCGAGGAGAAAAACGATAGATTCCTTGACAGGAGGAAAAGAAGTTTTTTTTTTTTTTTTTTAACTCTACAAAAGAGACATTATCCCCAAGCACAAGCTTTGTGAATCTACAGAGCAGTTTCCCTGCCTCCCCTGCCCTTCTGCCTCTCACATCCAGGGGACTGGGTGCCTGGAAGTGGATGGGTCCCCTCCTATGCCAGGGAGACACAAGGTCTTCCAAAAGATCTAGTTTATTCCTAGGCAACCAGAAATAGAGAGCACTGCGTGACTATAAGAAAGCTACTTATCCCTCCCGAGTTCTTCTTTTCTAGGCTTAAAAAAAGTATTAATTTTCATTGGACTGTAAATGGTTTACAATGTTGCATTAGTTTCTGCTGTTCAACAAAGTATATCAGCTACAAGTATACATATATCCCCTCCCTCTTGACCTCCCTCCCATGGGTAGAGATATAGATGGACCTAGAGTCTATCACTGGAGAAGGCGATGGCACCCCACTCCAGTACTCTTGCCTGGAAAATCCCATGCATGGAGGAGCCTGGTGGGCTGCAGTTCAGGAGGTCGCGAAGAGTTGGACATAACTGAGCGACTTCACTTTCACTTTTCACTTTCATGCATTGGAGAAGGAAATGGCAACCCACTCCAGTGTTCTTGCCTGGAGAATCCCAGGGACAGGGGAGCCTGGTGGGCTGCCGTCTATGGGGTCGCACAGAGTCAGACACGACTGAAGCGACTTAGCAGCAGCAGCAGCAGCAGAGTCTATCATACAAATTGAAGGGGGCCAGAGAGAGAATATCAAACTTTGTACATTAATGCATATATGTGGGATATAGGGGAAAAAATGATACAGGTGACCCTATTTCCAGGGCAGGAATAGAGACACAGACATACGGACATGGAGGGGGTTGGGGAGGGTGGGCTGAACTGGGCGTGTGGGGTTGACGTATATACACTACTGTTTGTGTGGTAGATCGCTAGGGAGCTCAGGGAGCTCAGCTTGGGGCTCTGTGTTGACCAACTTCTTCATGAGAGAAAGGATCAGCTCACTCAGTCCTGTTGGGGAGCTTTAATGGGAACGTGGAAATGTCTGGTGATTTCCTCTCTTTCCATTCCTTCCCTTGATGCTCTGCCGCGTTTTCTGCTGCCTCCGTTGGGAGAGGTGGCAAGCGCCTGTCTTTCATCCTGTCAACAAACCCGGGGAAGGGCATCTCCAATGGTGCCCCATGCGCTTTGTCCTACTCAGAAGAAAGTGGCATTCGGGCAAAACATGGAAACTGGAAGCTTTTTCTTGGCAGATTCAGCCTGGCAGGCTACAGTCCATGGGGCTGCTAAGAGTCGGGCATGACTGAGCGACTTCACTTTCCTTTCTTTCACCTTTTGATGCCTCCTCTGCTAGGATAGAGGATTCTGTGCAGCCCCGCTGCCTGTAGTTCAGGGAGTGTGTGTCCAGGGAGGCACAGAGGGAAGAAAACCCAGATCCAGGATCCACAAGACACTGTCTGTGAATTCTCCTCTAATCCTTACTACCTTGCTATGACTGCAAGGAGATCCAACCAGTCCATCCTAAAGGCACTCCATCCTGGCTGTTCACGGGAAGGACTGATGCTGAAGTGGAAGCTCCAATACGTTGGCCACCTGATATGAAGAGCTGATTCATTAGAAAAGACCCTGATGCTCGGAAAGAGTGAAGGCAGGAGAAGGGGATGACAGAGGATGAGATGGTTGGATCGTGTCACTGACTTGACGGACATGAGTTTGAGCAAGGCCCGGGAGTTGGTGATGGACAGGGAGGCCTGGCGTGCTGAAGTCCATGGGGTCACAAGGAGTTGGACACGACTGAGTGACTCAACAACAACAACCATGCTATGAAGGATGGTGCTGTGATCCCTGTGCCATCGATGAAGAGTTAATGGCTCTCGGTCTCTGCAGTAACTTCCCTCTACTTCAGGGAAAACAGACGGTGTCTGAGCAGCAGAAACACACGAGCAGCTCGGCTTCTCTGTGGTTCTCCCCATGTCCTGCCTGCCTCGTGGGCACTGTCACAGCAGGCGGGTCAACAGAAGCACATCATTATGGTGCCCGTGTCATTCTAGCATGGCACGCAGGAAATCCTGCTGAACACAGGGAGCTGGATGCAATAAGAAGAGTTAAAATCTGGAACCATGTGTGATCTTTTTAGCTCTAAACAACCATTGAATCACTCTGTTCTAGAAGCCTCTGTCATTCATTTCTTGATGGTTTCCCTGAGAGTCTAGATATTAACGTATATGGCTGTGTGCCTTATTCCTACCCCAAACCACACAGATCACATTTGATTCACTAATGATTGATTTAAGGAGATTGGAAAGGGAAAAGCCACACTTCATCCCACTATCCCATTCGATTTAAATGTGAATTCCACAAAGCCATAGCTGGACTAATGTAACAAAGCCTTGCTCTACGCAACTTTGAGCAGCTGACACCCTGAAAACCTACCCCCCACCCCGGCAATTTTTAATTTAAAAACATTGTGGGAAGTTCAGCTTCCTGATAGACCTTTGTGTTTCTATAGTAGGTCAAAGCTCTCACACATTTTTCTTGTAAATTATTCAATCTGAACTCTCAGTAAATACACTAGATTGCAAGGGCAGCTGTTTTATTTGTGTTGCATTAAGTAAAGACAATAAGGCTCTTGAAAGGAAATGTCTTTTTCTAGGGTCATGCGGCCAATAATTTTTCAAGCTGGATTTAAAGTACTGGTTAATATATATTTTTTCTACTAAAGTATGATGTATAGACTAGGTAATGTAATTGAAATTAAGAGTAAGCTGTTTGCTTTTTAATAAATGTTTCTTAGTTCCCTAGAGCAATCATGGCACTAATTCAAATATAAACTAAAAGAAACCAAGTTGTACCGCATGAACTATAGAAAGGATAATGTAGCGTTTTCAGCTTCCACTGTTTTTGGAAACCTATTTGCTGTCAGGGGCGAACAGTTGGGGGACCTCACTTGTACCAGAAGCGTCTGCTCTGCGTCCAGCTTCCCCGAGAGCCTTGGAACGACTCATCTGGTGACGTGCCCCCCTAGTGGACAATCCTTGTCATTGCACGAGGTAGTGAGCGCGCGCCACCTGCAGGACTCTGTCCGAAGTGCTTCAGGTGTGCTCATCATTTGCTTCTCACAACAAATTCGTGACCCAAGTATACTGTCACTTCCTTTTTAGAGACAGGGGTATGAGACTTCTCCAGATTAACTTTGGAACTTACAAGTCGCAAGAGTAGTGAGGGAAACGGTTTTGAATCAAGTGTTCTAGACCCCCAGCCACCCGTTTAACTTCAGCGCTACCTGGACTTGCCTTCACAGTTAGATGGGCACTAGGCATGTCCCATGAGATGGACTGGGGACAGATCCAGGGCGATGAGACGGTTGCGGTGGGCGGGAGGGGACCTCGGGAGAGCGCAGGCGGAAAACCGAGCTGCTGAGGCCTGGAGAGGGCAAGTGAGCAGAGCGCGTGCAACCGACGGAGAGGAGACAGGACAGAAAGTAGGCTGGAGGCGGCAACCCCCAGTGATGGGAAGATGATAGAGCTGATTCTGGAAAGAGCACATGATTGATTAGGAGAAAAGCTGAAGGCAAGGTAGAAATCAAACTGAAGCCAGATAGAGAACACATTGGAGGCCTAGACCAAGCAGATGCCAGCTTTTGAAGTTTGTGAGTAGAGAAGGAGGTGAACACAAACAGCAATTGCGTACCTGCTGTGAGATGGCCACGGTACTGGGTATTCTAATATCTCATTTAAATCCCATAGATCTTAAGACTGGTAAGTTACACAACAGAAAGCGGAGGCCAGGAATGTAGTGTGTTTTAAGCCTCTTTGTTGTTTGACTCCCTGCACTGCTGGAAGTTTAGAGATTTCATCTGTGACTTTGTGAAGTTGTGTATTAGTTCAATAACTTCATTAGAAATTTGACCAAACAAGAATCGACAGATCGGGAAGCAGAATTTTAAACACTTTTTTCAATGGATTTTGCTGGTATGCAATTTGAAACAGGCCTATATAAATGCCAAGTTATTTCATTTCCTCTTACTTCTGTAGGGGCGTTCTTCTGGCCAGCTTCCAAATGGAATGCATTTAAATCACAGCTACTGGCTGACTGTTAATAGTGATTCAAGGGAAGGAACTGGAGACCAAAATTTTATTCTAGAATTAATCCGAAGTTGTCTGAAAACTTACCTTCCTGTAATGAATCAGATTAAGATGAAAGCATGATAAATTTAACTCTTGTGTGGGCATTGCCATTCATTCACATATTCATCAAGTCCCATGGAATAATTTTTCTTCTATACTTGAGTGTGAAGACTGAGGAAGGACCAAGACATGGATAATTACAAGGCAAACTGATCTCTGGGAAAAGGTCTCTAACTTAAACTTCCTAGACTTAACCCACTGGGCCATTCTCTTTATCACTGCACACATACTTAGATACGACCTGGTTCTCTGGGCTTGGAAGCTCTGAAGGAGAAACCTTGTCCTAATTGCTTAGTAAGGAAGTAGGAAAGCTCTGGGGAATGCCTCCCTGGAAGGCTGGAGTGTCACTGGCCTTGCTGCTGATGGATGCCCTGACTCAGTAGAGCTTCAGGGCCAGGCTTTCTGTCTCTCCAGACGCTGGTACAGAGCACAGCTTCTGCCAGGACTCATTTCCTGACAGTGGGATATCTAGGACCTGGGGCTCCAGGATTTCCTAATTTATATCTGAAGATGGAAAAGGCTTCTCCTGGGCATTCCCCAGGAGACTGAGAGTAGCATCTTCCGAAACTGGTGGCAAGCCTCTATTTGTACTTCATTGGTCCAGAGGGTGCCATGTTTCCGCTCCCGATCCAAATATTGGCAATAAAGATGGATTGATTGACATGGATTATTCAGGATCACATCTGCAAATGAGAGACTGAATTAATATTTTTTAAAGATCTGGAACAAAATACAGGAGCTGTATTTAGTGAGAGATATTTGCACACTTTGTTTTATTTCTTTAAGCTTGATTTCCTTAGATTTAAAAAATATGTATAATAGTAAAAAGATCATACACAATGACCAAGTGGGCTTTATCCCAGGGATGCAAGGATTCTTCAATATCCACTAATCAATCAATGTAATTCACCACATTAACAAATTGAAAAATAAAAACCATATGATTATCTCAATAGATACAGAGAAGGCCTTTGACAAAATTCAACATCCATTTATGATAAAAACTCTCCAGAAAGTAGGAATTGAAGGAAAATACCTCAACATAATAAAAGCTGTATATGACAAACCCACAGCAAACATTATCCTCAATGGTGAAAAATTGAAAGCATTTCCCCTAAAGTCAGGAGCAAGACAAGGGTGCCCACTTTCACCGCTACTATTCAACATAGTTCTGGAAGTTTTGGCCACAGCAATCAGGGCAGAAAAAGAAATAAAAGGAATCCAAATTGGAAAAGAAGAAGTAAAACTCTCACTGTTTGCAGATGACATGATCCTCTACATAGAAAATCCTAAAGACTCCACCAGAAAATTACTAGAGCTAATCAATGAATATAGTAAAGTTGCAGGATATAAAATCAACACACAGAAATCCCTTGCATTCCTATACACTAATAATGAGAAAGTAGAAAAAGAAATTAAGGAAACAATTCCATTCACCATTGCAACGAAAAGAATAAAATACTTAGGAATATATCTACCTAAAGAAACTAAAGACCTATATATGGAAAACTATAAAACACTGATGAAAGAAATCAAAGAGGACACTAATAGATGGAGAAATATACCGTGTTCATGGATCGGAAGAATCAATATAGTGAAAATGAGTATACTACCCAAAGCAATCTACAGATTCAATGCAATCCCTATCAAGCTACCAGCGGTATTTTTCACAGAACTAGAACAAATAATTTCAAGATTTGTATGGAAATACAAAAAACCTCGAATAGCCAAAGCAATCTTGAGAAAGAAGAATGGAACTGGAGGAATCAACCTGCCTGACTTCAGGCTCTACTACAAAGCCACAGTCATCAAGACAGTATGGTACTGGCACAAAGACAGAAATATAGATCAATGGAACAAAATAGAAAGCCCAGAGATAAATCCACACACCTATGGACACCTTATCTTCGACAAAGGAGGCAAGAATATACAATGGAGTAAAGACAATCTCTTTAACAAGTGGTGCTGGGAAAACTGGTCAACCACTTGTAGAAGAATGAAACTAGATCACTTTCTAACACCACACACAAAAATAAACTCAAAATGGATTAAAGATCTAAACGTAAGACCAGAAACTATAAAACTCCTAGAGGAGAACATAGGCAAAACACTTTCCGACATAAATCACAGCAGGATCCTCTATGATCCACCTCCCAGAATACTGGAAATAAAAGCAAAAATAAACAAATGGGATCTAATTAAAATTAAAAGCTTCTGCACAACAAAGGAAACTATAAGCAAGGTAAAAAGACAGCCTTCTGAATGGGAGAAAACAATAGCAAATGAAGCAACTGACAAACAACTAATCTCAAAAATATACAAGCAACTCATGCAGCTCAATTCCAGAAAAATAAACGACCCAATCAAAAAATGGGCCAAAGAACTAAACAGACATTTCTCCAAAGAAGACATACGGATGGCTAACAAACACATGAAAAGATGCTCAACATCACTCATTATCAGAGAAATGCAAATCAAGACCACAATGAGGTACCATTTCACACCAGTCAGAATGGCTGCGATCCAAAAGTCTACAAGCAATAAATGCTGGAGAGGGTGTGGAGAAAAGGGAACCCTCTTACACTGCTGGTGGGAATGCAAACTAGTACAGCCACTATGGAGAACAGTGTGGAGATTCCTTAAAAAACTGCAAATAGAACTGCCTTATGACCCAGCAATCCCACTGCTGGGCATACACACCGAGGAAACCAGAATTGAAAGAGACACATGTACCCCAATGTTCATTGCAGCACTGTTTATAATAGCCAGGACATGGAAACAACCTAGATGTCCATCAGCAGATGAATGGATAAGAAAGCTGTGGTACATATACACAATGGAGTATTACTCAGCCATTAAAAAGAATTCATTTGAATCAGTTCTAATGAGATGGATGAAACTGGAACCTATTATACAGAGTGAAGTAAGCCAGAAAGAAAAACACCAATACAGTATACTGACACATATATATGGAATTTAGAAAGATGGCAATGATGACCCTGTATGCGAGACAGCAAAAGAGACACAGATATATATAACGGATTTTTGGACTCTGTGGGAGAGGGAGAAGGTGGGATGATTTGGGAGAATGGGATTGAAACGTGTATACTATCATGTAAGAACGAAGCACCAGCCTATGTTCGATACAGGATACAGGATGCTTGGGGCTGGTGCATGGGGATGATCCGGGGAGATGGTGTGGGGTGGGAGGTGGGAGGGGGATTCAGGATTGGGAGCTTGTATGCACCCGTGATGGATTCATGTCAATGTATGGCAAAACCAATGCAGTATTGTAAAGTAAAATAAAGTTAAAAAAAAAAAAATGTTTTCAATACCTGGGTTTCCCAGAGGATGGCTTCTATTGACTGCTATTTCTCTGTGTGAATGGGCAATATTCTATAACATTTTTTTTAAGTTAAAAATAAGACATTTCAAATATTTTGCCACTCTAGAAATCCATTTCTCACCCCACTCCAAGGCTTTTTGTTGCTATGTGTGTAGCAGTTTGTTTGTTTAGTGGCTTTTTAAAATCAAGTTCTGTAAAGTCTGTATCTTTGATGTATCTACTTGATTAGTTTAGTGATCAGCTAGAGATTGTAAAGAGATTTCTCTAATTGCCTAGGACCTCTGGTTCTTCCAAGGAATACCAGTCACATCAGATAATGATGCCTATTTGGAATGAGGCTGTGAGAGGTTTCCAGTCCTGTGTGGCCTCCCTCTGCTCTGGGATGTTGGGCTGTTATTCTCCAAGTCTGTTGAGCTGGGCAGCAGGAGATGTGACTAGATGAGTTGAAACGCTGCAAAGCTCACTGTTCTTACTGAGCTTTAGCTCTTTTTCTTGACTAAATGCACGCCAGTTTGCTGCCAGCTATTAGTTGATTTTCAGAGATCTGAAAAAGTTGATTCTGACAACGGTTGCCAATTTTCTCATTGCTTTTATGGAGAGGCAGATGTGGGGAAGTCTTCCACCCTGCCGTGCTTGCAGACATAACCCCCCTCTAATTTTATGCCTCTGTTTCTTCACACATGCCATGCTCTTGTATGAATCCAAAAGGAACAGTGAAATTGAGCTAACTGGTAAAAGGGGTAAAGAGAATTTTAAGGAACACAAGAATGAGAGATGTAAACAGTAACCACTAAATTTAGGACTAAGGGAACTATCTAAGCGAATCATTTAGTTGGAAGAACCCACCTAAACAACATCCAGAGCTGAGACTCAGACCTTGTTGGAAAGGATGCATCCATCACCTACTCTCTCCTTTTGCCAATAACTTGCCAATAAAAATGGAAAGAAGGGAAAAACCAAATTTATATCTACAAATAGTATAAATATATATCAAATGTGAGGAAATATTTTGCTGAGGCTGGGAAAGATTGAAGGCAAAAACAGAAGGGGGCATCAGAGGAGGCGAGGGTTAGATAGCATCACCGACTCAACACACATGTATCTGAGCAAACTGCAGGAGATAGTGGAGGACAGGGAAGCCTGGTGTGCTGCCATCGAGGGGGGTTGCAAAGAGTCAGACACAACTCAGGGACTGAACAAAATGGGAAATATTCAAATATATGATAACCCTCATTTTAAAAATTGGTCACAAGACTGTAGTTGATTATCTCTGGCTTTTTCCTTCCACAAACATTTCACGTTTCTTCTTAGCCATCCCCTGGAGAAGGGAAAGTCTACCCACTCCAGCATTCTGGCCTGGAGAATTCCATGGACTGTATAGTCCAAGGAGTTGCAAAGAGTCGGACACGACTGAGTGACTTTCACTTTCACATAAACTGGTCAGGGGTCCTCAGCCGGTAGAGTGATTCAAGCTTTCACTCCTGTATAGTGTTGATACTCAGGAGTTCTGTTATTTGATTAATGTACTTTTCCATTAATTTTTACTCTTGGGCATGGACAGTTAAGCATTAAACCAAAGCATCCCTATGGGTTCTAGAGACAGTCTTCCCTATCTGCTCTTGTGCGGGGCTCAAGATGATATCTCGATGACATCAAGATGATTATCCTGATGATAATAAAGATCAATCATTCTCCTCAGGGGAGTAACCCTTTTCTTTCTGTTGTTTCAGTGGCATAAGAAGGCCAATATGTCAGAATTGGGTATTTCATTTTCCGTAACAGTGAGCTATTGCTGTATGCCTTCATGCAAACATTACCCTTTGGAAAATAAGACCCCCAAGCCAGGAGAGCTCAATGCATCTGGAACAGAAAGCAAAACTTTTGTGAGTTGCTTGTTGCTGCTGCTGCTGCTAAGTCACTTCAGTCGTGTCCAACTCTGTGCAACCCATAGATGGTAGCCCATCAGGCTCCTCCATCCCTGGGATTCTCCAGGCAAGAATACTGGAGTGGGTTGCCATTTCCTTCTCCAGCGCATGCATGCATGCTAAGTCACTTCAGTTATGTCCAACTCTGTGTGACCCTATGGATAGCAGCCCACCAGGCTCCTCTGTCCACAGGATTCTCTAGGCAAGAATACTGGAGTGGGTTGCCATTTCCTTCCTCCAATTTGCTTGTTAGGGATAATATTAAGAGAAGACACACCAACTTTTAACCCTTGATCCTTAGGCTCATGCTATCTGGCTATGGGGGAGAAAGCAGCATATAATGATCTCTGATTCAAAGAATAAAGTGTGCCTATAGCACAGAACACCAGTCTGTATCTGGGTATTGTGTTACTGCTGCTATAACTGAGTTCCCAGTAAGCCCGTCTTCCCTCGTTCAGACCTCTGCTTTCAGGTGGGTGAAAATGTGATAACAACTGTCCTTTCCTTGGATATAAGCCCCTTGTAGTGCTTGTTGCTGTGGAGGGAGTTCCTGGTCAAAATCACTGCTGTGGAAACCATGATAATAGCTATTAGGAGTATACAGATGGTGGTGCAAGCAAGGCAAATTCATATCCAGAATATGTCTATTCCAGTGAGATGCTTGCATAGCTAGGCATTTATACATAATTTTTATAAATATGGAAATAAATACTCTTTAACCTGTTTTCTCCCTTAACATTGTTCATGAATATGTTCCATGGAACAGTCTGCTAGGTATTCCTCCCCATCATGCCAAGTGACTCCACAGCTTCCATGTCATGAAAGCAAAATCCCAATTTGTGTGAAGTTAGGTCATTTCCCTGGAGAAGGCAATGGCACCCCACTCCAGTACTCTTGCCTGCAAAATCCCATGGATGGAGGAGCCTGGTAGGCTGCAGTCCATGGGGTCGCTAGGAGTCGGACACGACTGAGCGACTTCACTTTCATTTTTCACTTTCATGCATTGGAGAAGGAAATGGGAACCCACTCCAGTGTTCTTGCCTGGATTAGAGAATCCCAGGGATGGGGAGCCTGGTGGGCTGCCATCTATGGCATCGCAGAGAGTTGGACACAACTGAAGTGACTTAACAGCAGCAGGTCATTTCCAAGAGTCGTTATTACAAACAAGACTGAGACGACTATTTTCATAAGTATCCCTTAAGAACACTGGCTAAAAAAAAAAAGCTCAACCTAAAAGTTGAGAGTTATGTTTTATTAGGGGCAACTTTTAGGTCTTCAAATTTTTAGAGAGGCAGCATCTCAAGTAATCCTGAGAAAACTTGTTTGAAGAGCACGGGTGGAGGAAGCCAGGATATATAGGAGCTTTATGATAAAGAGCAGGTGGTCTGCCCATCAAAAGGTCATTGTCAATTAAAGAAAACCAGATATCTCAAGTTAAGGAATTTAGCTCCTTTTCTATGTATGGGAAGATGCAAGAGTCTGGGATTACTGAAACTACTCTTTCCAAAAGCACCTCGGCGTCTGGGGCCAGTATCCTGTACTTTCTCATCCTGAGTTTCCTCGGGGCTCACCGTAGGGAGTGGCTGGTGTTGCTAGACGGCTGGTGTTGCTAGTGATGGTTGCTAGACGGCAGGTATTCTTTCCATCTCAAGTTCCCTCAGGGCTCATCAGTTCAGCAACAGGGGGGAATCCAATTCCTGATTACTGTAACAATCTTTGTTTACTGATACACCAGGGAATAGTTAATTTCTCAAGATATTTCCCCTAAAAGAAGTTACTGGACCAAAGTCAGGCACTTATTTGAGGCCTTTTATTTGATTGCTAAATTTCTCTCTGTAAAGGTTATCCTGATACACATTTCCACCTTATTTCCAGGTACCTTCACTAGGAGAATCATCTTCCCCCCACCCCATCCCCACCCCCAATTTTAGTCAGTGTTAGGAGTGGAATCTTTCTGGAATTAAGAACATGAATGTATTTAATTCAAAGAAAGTGAAGCCTGCTGTATAAATGATATAAACCACATCAACCAAGAAATCATGGGAACTGTTCCTGGGAACAGTGACATGGCTATGAGAAATGATGATGTGATCAGTAGCAATTGCACTGATAAATCCTTTCTGTGTTGGTGATGGAGTATCAATCGTTATCCCCCATGGGTCCTCCAGTTATTTCTGGATATTCTTAGAGGTTTGTGTCCCCACGTGTCCCCATGAACAAACAAGGCTACCCCTTTGTCCTCCCACAGGCTCACGAGTTCTGACAACAAAGCCCCTGGAGGATCCCCTTGCTGCCCCAGCTTCATGAGAACACTGAATACACACGGCAGGTGTCCGAGCATCCAGACATCTAGGCAGGTTGTGCTGGGCAGAGGCTAAGAGGGAGAGGGATTTGCCCTAGCACTCAGAGGAGACCTTGAAGGACAGAGGGGAAAGAAAGTTCTCCAAGAGGGACAGTGATACTTTAGCTATCAGTTTTTCAATTGTTACTAGTTTACTATGCAGACTCATTTGTAAACCAGGCTTGAAACTTTACACTCAGTCAACCAATCATAAGGAATTCCCCTAAGAAGCTGTAGGAATGAACTGAGGAAAAGGAAGCAATGCAACAGAATGATAAAGATTCTGAGCCACCTGCTCATGGAATAAAACTTTTGTGAACATTTGTTGCAGAAAATCATAGCAACTCATTAATGAAAATGATGTAGAATACTCTGCAGTCTTGAAAAGAAAGAAGCCAAAAATCTCCACATCAATGAAAAAGTGAGTTAAAGTAAATCTTCTTTAAAAATTAATTATCCAAATAAATTCAACTATTAAGATAAAAACAGTATATTTGTGAATGGAAGTAAGGAAATCTATATTTCCTTCAAGATGTTGAACTGGTTCTTTCCTTCTGTGTGGTCACTGGTGCTGGCAACTCATGTGACCTAGGAACACTTGCAGGGTAGGTTGGATCTCCCTCAGGGGAGAAGTACTGTTATGGATCAGAGGACTGCAGTGTAATTAAACATGAAATGCTTGTCTCTTTGCATAGGCTTCTCAGGCAGAACCTGCCCTTCAGCACCAGGTCACAGAAGGTAGAAAAGCTTCATCTCAATATCCTCCTAATTCAGAGAATCAGCAGCATCACAACACCATCAACAATCATCCCGGTAGACAGTCAAACCCAAGCACCAGGCTAGGAAACAAACACAAATTTATAAAGATTAAAATTGGAAAAATATACAGGGAGACAAAGAAAAAATGTAGAGAAACTCAGCATAGAGAGACTCAACATAGAGAATTTATATCTTTTCTTCTTTCTAAAGGGTTATGATTTTATTGGAGAAGCAAAGTGATGTAGTCAAGCTCTGTCCTTTGTAATGCAGGCTATCAAGAAGAGGAACTAAAAAATCTCTTAATGAAGGTAAAGGAAGAGAGTGAAAAAGCTGGCTTAAAATTCAACATTCAAAAAACTAAGGTTATGGCATCTGGCCACATCACTTCATGGCAAATAGAATGGGGAAAAGTAGAAACAGAGACAGATTCTATTTTCTTGGGCTCCAAAATCACTGCAGATGTTGACTGCAGCCATGAAATTAAAAGACACTTACTCCTTGGAAGGAAAGCTGTGAAAAACCTAGATAGAGTATTAAAACACAGAGACATCACTTTACTGGCAAAGATCTGTATAGTCAAAGCTGTGATTTTTCCAGTAGTCATGTACAGATGTGAGTTGGACCATAAAGAAACCTGAGCACTGAAGAACTGATGCCTTCAAACACTGGTGTTGGAGAAGACTCTTGAGAGTCCCTTGGGCTGCAAGAAGATCAAACCAGTCCATCCTAAAGAAAATCAGTCCTGAATATTCATTGGAGGGGCTGATGCTGAAGCTGAAGCTCCAGTCCTTTGGCCACCTGATACAAAGAGCTGACTCACTAGAAAAGACCATGATGATGGGAAAGATTGAAGGCAAAAGGAGAAGAGAGTGGCAGAGAATGAGATAATTAGATACCATCACAAGCTCAGTGGAAATGAATCTGAGAAAACTCTGGGAGGCAGTGGAGGATGCAGGAGCCTGTCGTGATGTAGTCCATGAAGTTGCAAAGAGTTGGATGTGGCTTAGAGACTGAACAACAAGAACAGCAAATTCAGAAGCTGAATGTTTGATATCTCCAGCTCAGGAAGTACTTGGAAGTATCCCAGTTTTCTGTGTACATGGTGCAGAATAAGTGCTGAAATCTCCCAGGGAAGGGCCGTTCAGATACTCCCTTCAATAGCTTTTCAAAGATTACATCTTGTGACCCCATTTTGGTTTCCTTGCTCTGCTTGTGGCTGGTATAGGAACTGTATCTGAATTCTCCTATAGTTAAGAGTTTCTATTTTTGTAGATGGCCTGAGATGCATGTAACTATTGATTACTCTTATATACCTTAAATTATCTCCAGATTTTTAAGTCATAGAAATACTATCCAGCTGTTTTTTTCATTAGTCTGATATAACTAGCCATCTGTGATTTTGTTCCTTTTTATTGCTATTTGATTTTCCCTACCAATGTATTTGTTATGTGTTCCCCACATCTTGGTAAAGACAATATCTAAGGATTTAAACTTCATGAAATTGTATTTAGGATCCCTATTACCAATGTTATTGTTTGTCTATAAGTTAAGGTAACTGGGTATTTAACACAACTGACTTTTCTCAAGTCCTCAACTTCAAATGTTGTGTGTATGCTATTAATATGTCAATTATATTGTTCTAGGACAGAAAGCACTTTATGTTCTAAAATATCATTCAGAGTCCATTAGCTCAAAGTTCACAGTACTTAGGCATGCTGTGCTGAACATAACCTTTAAAAGCTTCTGTGAAAAAAAAGAAGGTCCTGAAAAAAATAATAATGCAAATAAAGAACATTTTCTCCAAGTTAATAATGACATCATACAAATATTCCTGGCTTTGCTTTAGTAGTATCTCAGACTCCAACATGGAAGTGTAACATGAAATAGAATGTAAGTGCCTGATAATGATGTCAAAAACTTGACCTCTGTGCACTGGTGCTGAATCAAATCTTGGAGAAAGAGTTTTGGGTGAAGTAGAAAAGAATAGCTTTGTTGCTTTGCCAGGTTTAATAACAACAGTTCAAGGTCAAGTTTGCTGATAATATATACGGTGAGTGCAAGGCCTGCAGTATTTTAATCTGATCTCAGGTTTTCTCGTGATGAGCTTCTCTGGTTCCTTTAATCTGAACTCAGCTTGTCTTCCCTGGAATGAAGAATTTTAACTCCATTGTTGGGGGTTTGGTTCTGTAAAGAGCCCAGAGATACTGCCATGTGTTCCCTGGAGATGGAACTATTGCTTCTTGTCTCCTCCTCCCTTGTCTCTGCATCCTCTACCTTCTTTGGTTAACAGCTGTTCACATCTACCCTTTGGAACTTAAGGAAGGTCATGGAGGCTACTTTCTGTTCCCTACAAGCAATAATGGGGGACCCAGAGATGCTTCTTTGACCAGCAGCCCTGTAGGGTCCTGCTTGGTTTCAATAGGGACAAAAAAATGAATGTTTCCAATAATTTATCATATTCTAGGCATTTTGCTAGGTCTTGGAAATGCAATGATGAATATCATGGTTTCCTTCATTTTGAAGAGATCATATTCTAGAACAAAAAATAGATATGTATTTTTAATTCACTTATGAGAAGAAAGGGTTTCCCTGGTGGCTCACTGATAAAGAATCTGCCTGCCAATGCAGGAGACTCGGACTCAATCTTTGAGTCGGGAAAGTCCCTTGGAGAAGGAAATGGCTACCCACTCCAGTATTTTTGCCTGGGAAATCCCATGGCAAGAAGAGCCTGGTGGGCTACAGTCCATGGGGTTGCAAAGAAGTTGGACATGACTTAGAAACTAAGCAACATTAAAAGTTTTAAGAAAATCTATAGTAGGAATGTTAATAAAGTGCTACATTTATACAAAGAAATATATGTATAAAATGGATATATGGAGAAATGATGGATAAAAAGACTTCACAAGAGATACTTGGGTTGGGTCTCTAAAATAGCTAAAGATTAAAAAGAACATCAGAAGATATTACTTAAAGGTTTCTTGGACAGAAGGGTGTATGTAGACGTGCATGGTGTGCTCAGATGAAGGGAAGATATTGTGAGGGCAAGCAGGAGAGGACACATGGGGAGAACAGAGAAAGAAAGCCTATGAATACAGAGTTCAGTTGCTGGTAATATTGCTTTGTTGGAAGCTCCAAAATAATTTTACAATTCCCCATTTCATACTCTGCATTTAATAAAGAGCCACTTGAGCATTTTAGGCAGAATGGCAATGTCTCTTGTTTCACTTTAGAGATAAATATCTGCAGCTGTTTGGAGGTGGATGGGAAGCAGACTCAGTGGCCTGGAAGAGGTGATGAGGTTCGAAACTCACCTCGGGAGGAGTGAAGATGGATAGACACAAGAAAGGCTTTGGAGGTAGAGGGATTGGGGGGCAAGACGGGGGGAAGAAAGATTGAAGACTTCAGTGTTACAACTTGAAAAGCTGAGTGGTAAGTAAAGAAGGATATTAGCAGATAAGGAGAGTGGATATCTTTGGGAAATGATAAGCTTTAGGTGCTGGAGGAAAGTCAGAGTCAGGAGATGAAGTGGGGTATTAGTTGTCCGTCTTTATCACCAGTTGCTATAGACACCACTTGAAGTTGCATGAGGATATCCAGGAAAGGGTTAAACCAGGAACCTGGAGAGTCAGGGTCAGGGCTTGGGAGAGAGCCTTTGAGTGAGGGGCCAGCCACAGCAGTGAAGCTTCAGCAAGAGTCCCAAACAAATCCAGAGAGGGCTCAAACAATGAGGAGGGAAGTGAGGTCATGACGGAATTAAAGGTTTTGATGTCATGGCTGAAGGCGATGGGGAATCGTGAAGACTTAAATAATATATTTTTAACTTATGTTAGGGCTTCCCAGGTGGCTCAGATGGTAAAGTGTCTGCCTGCAATGTGGGAGACACAGGTTCAATCCCTGGGTCAGGAAGATCCCCTGGAGAAGAAAATGGCAGCCCACTCCAGTACTCTTGCCTGGAAAATTCCATGGATGGAGGAGCCTGGTAGGCTACAGTCTATGGAATCACCAATAGTCAGACACGACTGAATGACTTCACTTTTCTTTTCTCAGAGATCAAAGCAAATAGCTGAACATGGAGGAGAGATGGAAGCCAGTCCACTCCAGTACTCTTGCCTGGAAAATTCCATGGATGGAGGAGCCTGGTAGGCTACAGTCTATGGAATCACCAATAGTCAGACACAACTGAATGACTTCACTTTTCTTTTCTCAGAGATCAAAGCAAATAGCTGAACATGGAGGAGAGATGGAAGCCAGGTGGCTGTGAAATGAGTTGTTCATGAAGGATGATGGAGCCTCACCTTTGAAACAGTGGCTTAAATGGCTTGGGTATGAATGCAAAGGGAGGTAAAGCCAGATGGGAGTCTAGGATCAGAAATGCTTAGAAAAGTAGACAGGCCAAGGAAAATAGTATGGAGAGAGATCAAGAGAAAATTACTTTTGATATAGGAAATAGATGATTTTAATAACCCTGGCTCCCCTCTAAGCAAGGGAGATCATGGTAATAGACAGATCTGAGTAGACGGATTCCCCAGGAACTCATAAAAGAGTGCTGAGGGTGGCAGGCAGAGGACACGGAATAAGGAAAGCCTCCAGGCCATGCCTATTCCAACATGTCAGAGGAAGTCCTTGAGCAATGGTGGTCACGGGATGGGGCCTGTGGTCAGGCGTGCGGTGCATTCATAGTGGAGTGGCTGGAGAAAGTGTCTGATGAGCATGGAGGGTAATCATAGATCCTAAAATGCCTTTGATATTTGACTTTTAGAAAAAGCAAGGACATTGAAGTTTTTTTATGATTTTTATTGTAAGAAGGACATTCTGACGGTGTTAAGTTGACGGTGCTTAGGGATGCTCAGAGAGCCGGAAGAGAAGAGGAAGAGATGGATTAATAGACTGCAAAGGAGATCAGCTCTGCCAATGTGGGTGGGTCTCATCTAATCCCTTGAAAGACTCAAATAGAACAAAAATCCTGAGGACTGAAATAATATATATTTCAGGGGGAGGAGGGACTTCCTCTGGTGGTCCAGTAGTAACAAATCTGCCTTGCAATGCAGGGGACGTGGGTTAGATCCCTGGTCAAGGAACTAAGATCCCATGGATCCATCCATGGAGCAACTAAGCCTGCGGACCACTACTGAGCCCCGCACTGCAGGCAGACAGTCCACGTGCTGCAGCAAAAGATCCTGCGTGACCCAGGGACGATCCCATGTGCTGCAGCTAAGCCTAGATGCAGCCAAGCAAACGAATAACAGCATTAAAACAGAGAACCAATAAGGACCTAGCGGAATAGGAACAAACGTGGTGGAGGAAAGATTAATCTTCCCTCTCTTGAGCTAGGATGCCAATTTTGCCCTGCCCTTGGAATCAGCAGAACTCTTGGTTTCTCACACACACACACAAACTCACACCCACACTTCTCAAACCTTTGGCCTCAGACTAAATTACACCCCTGGCTTTCTTTGTTCTTCAGGTTGTCCATGGCATATTTTGGCATATCTCATCCTCTGCAATCACATAAACCAATTCTCATAAAAAACCTCCTCTTACATATCTGTGCTTCCTGTTTGTTCTGTTACTCTGGAGGCCTCTGATTTATAAAGAAAGTAGTCAGAAAGCAGGAATAACAGGGAGATTCAGGTGAGGGATGAAAGACATTCAAGCTAGGCAATGATGCTGATAAATAAGAGGGGGTGGAGATGAGAGATGCTTAGGAGGAAGAAGCCACAACCATGGTGGAATTGATTACTCTGGTGGTTCCAGTGCCTAACTGTGGTGAATTATTCAATTTGGAATTATAACATTGATATAGTGGTGCAAATTTACTTGATGAAAATATTCTTGTTTTGTTTACCTATTACTGCATAATAAACCACTCCAAAACTTAAAAATAAAAAATTGTGTAGAATCCATGTGAAGTGCTGAAGCCAGGAGAGCAGTTAACTGTATCTTGTCTTCTAATCCGTGTAGGGCAGAAAAGGGTTGGGGGTTGCTGATCATGTTTATCTCCATCTGGGTGTTGGTTTCCTAGGATGTTCAATCTGTGAAAATTCATTGATGAGAACACTTGAGCAATTTTTGTATATTGCATTCCAACAAAACAGCTATTAAAAAAATAATTGTTGCATATGTTCTAAAATTTCTGTTCACACACCCTAATAAGAACTTTAAGAACTCTCTCTAATTAGGAAGTATTAGGCTCTATTCCCTTTTCTCAACATAAATATTCATCACCTATTAAATTTTGGGCTTCCCAGGTGGCACTAGTGGTAAAGAACCTGCCAGCCAATGTAGGAGACGTAACATCCCCTGAGACGCAGGGAAGATCCCCTGGAGTGAGAAGGGGCACCCCACTCCAGTATTCTTGCCTGGAGAATCCCATGGACAGAGGAGCTTGGCAGGCTACAGTCCACGGGGTCACACAGAGTCGGACACGACTGAGGGACCAAGCACACTTATTAAATTTTGCTTATAACTTTTCCCTAAAAGTGGAAATTATTTTATGCTAAAGGTAAGTTTTTCTAGCAGATTACTTTTGAATCATTTCCTCTAATCATATTGGATATTTTGAGGTTCAAAGCAAACATTCTCTGGTAGAGTACCTTGCGGCATTAATAGTCTTGAAACTTATTTCAAACAATACTTAAGCGTCTGTGATAGAGATAGTTCCCTGGTCACCAAGGACTCATGTATCTCTTCCATAATGTTGCTATTTTTGCTGACCCCTTTTTATCTGAATGGGGTCACTGACTTCTAGTAAATTGGATGTGGGTCAGTGTAATTTATGTTCTTCCAGCTCTGACTCTTACAAACTTCCAGACAGAGCATCCAATCCCTCTCTCCCCTCATCAGCTGGGAGGTCATCCAATGCAGGTGGCCTGGGGACCCATGTGTCTCACATGGCTGAGCTTCTGTTGGCGTGGACTCTGGAACGCCTGCACAAAGCTAAACACATCCAGTGTACTTTACAGGAGCAAGAGATCATTTTTCTTGCCGCGTCCCTGGGATTTCAGGCTCATCTATTCTTCCTCTGAATATTTTGCTTGTCTTACTTGAAAAGATTGTAAATTGCTTGCATGGAATATTTTATCCTGTCTCCTTGCAGAACCTTTGGTTTACACAGCCCAGTACTCCCACACTCTACACTAGGCCAATTAAGCAATCTGTCCCTGAGTCAGTCATTCCATCTGCAGTAATATTCATATTTGTCTAATTAGTCGGAAGTCCTTTATTATCTTGCCTTGTAAGGGGAACAAATAAACCCACCTGTGTGGATAGAGCCTCAGGGGTTTCAGATTTCAGCCTTCCTTAATTTGCTGCTACTTTGCATATTTCTTTTATTATTTAATTGGAGAAAAAATTGCTTTACAATGCTGTGTTGGTTTCTGGCATATGATAACATGAGTCAGTCATAACTTTACATACATACCTCTTCCCTCTTGAGCCTCCCTCACCTCCCGCCTTCCCATCCATCTGGGCTTCCCAGAGCACCAGGCCAGCATATTTCTTTTGAATATAGTAGCGTCAGTTATGGGCTTCCCTGGTGGCTCAGCTGGTAAAGAATCTGCCTGCAATGCAGAAGACCCAGGTTCTATCCCTGGGTGGGGAAGATCCCCTGTAGAAGGGAATGGCAACCCACTCTTGTATTCTTGCCTGGAGAATTCCGTGGACAGAGGAGCCTGGTGGTCTATGGTCCATGGGGTCAATAAGAGTAGGACACAGCTGAGTGACTAGCACACACACACACACGCGTGCGCGCACACACACACACACACACGGAGCATCAGTTAAAGGTAGACAGTCGATGGGCTTCAATTCTCAGAGAACTAGCCTCCATGTGGTTCCATAATTCAGGGTGACCCTGGTAATTAAACACCTGCCAACACGTACAACGGGCACATGGGATACCTGTGTTAAATGATGTCTGCTGCTGTGGGAGAGTGTGGGAGGGGCTGTCGTAATAAAGACTGACAGGGTGCTCCAGGAGGCATGCTGCTTGAAAAGTCAGCGAATCATTGCTATACCTTTCAGCAGATCTCCATACCTGAGTGATGGGTCCTTTTATGAATGGGAGATAATTTTATTTCCCTTATTGTTATATTGGATCCCGTGTGAACACTGAGCTGTGAGATGAAACAAACCCTGCCTTCCTGATCCCAATTTGTTTTAGACTTATCTGAAAGAAGAAGCATTCCTACAGGACAGTTCCACATTTAATTTTATATTTTCTCTCATTAACATATCACAATTGAGTTCAGTTCAGTCATTCAGTCTTGTCCGACTCTTTGTGACCCCATGGACTGCAGCAGGCCAGGCCTCCCTGTCCATCACCAACTCCCGGATCTTACTCAAACTCATGTCCATTGAATCGGTGATGCCATCCAACCATCTCATCCTCTGTCTTCCCTTCCTCCTCCTACCTTCAATCTTTCTCAGCATCAGGGTCTTTTCCAGTGAATCCGTTCTTCACATCAGGTGGCCAAAGTATTGCAGCTTCAGCTTCAGTCCTTCCAATGAATATTCTGATTTCCTTTAGGATGGACTGGTTTGATCTCCTTGTTGTCCAAGGGACTCTCAAGAGCCTTCTCCAACACCACAGTTCAAAAGCATCAATTCCTCAGCACTCAGCTTTATTTATAGTTCAACTCTCATATCCATACATGACTGCTGGAAGAGCCATAGCTTTGACTAGACAGAACTTTGTCAGCAAAGTAATGTCTCTGCTTTTTAATAAGCTGTCTAGGTTTAATTTAATGGCTGCAGTTACCGTCTGCAGTGATCTTGGAGCCCCCCAAAATAAAGTCTCTCACTGTTTCCATTGTTTCCCCATCTATTTGCCATGAAATGATGAGACCAGTTGTTTGCCATGATCTTAGTTTTCTGAATGTTGAGTTTTTAAGCCAACTTTTTCACTCTCCTCTTTCACTTTCATCAAGAGGCTCTTTAGTTATTCTTTGCTTTCTGCCATAAGGGTAGTGTTATCTCCATATCTGAGGTTATTGATATTTTTCCTGGCAATCTTGATTCCAGCTTGTGCTTCATCCAGCCTGGCATTTCACATGACATACTCTGCATATAAGTTAAATAAGCAGGGTGGCAATATACAGCCTTGATGTACTCCTTTCCTGATTAAGAACCAGTTTATTGTTCCATGTCCAGTTCTCACTGTTGTTTCTTGACCTGCATGCAGATTTCTCAGGAGGCAGGTCAGGTGGTCTGGTATTCCCATCTGTTTAGGAATTTTCCACAGTTTGTTGTGAAATAAAGTTTGATGGAAGTAAAGTCCAATGGTGTAAAGAGCAATATTGCATAGGAACCTGGAACGTGAGGTCCATAAATCAAGGCAAATTGGAAGTGGTCCAACAGGAGACCACATAGTGAACATTGACATTTTAGGAATCAGCAAACTAAAATAAACTGAAATGGGGAATTTAACTCAGATGACCAGTATATCTACTACTCTGGGCAAGAATCCCTTAGAAGAAATGGAGTAGCCATCATAGTCAACAAAAGAGTCCAAAATTCAGTACTTGGTTGCAATCCCAAAGACAACAGAATGATCTCTGTTCATTTCCAAGGCAAAACATTCAATATCACTGTAATTCAAGTCTACAGAGAAGAAAATGGCAACCCACTCCAGTACTCTTCCCTGGAAAATCCCATGGGCAGAGGAGCCTGGTAGTCTGCAATCCATGGGGTCATTAAGAGTCGGACACAACTAAATGACTGAACTAAACTGAATATTTGGTTTCCTTTTTTTTTTTTTTCATTTTTAAGTAGTTAAAATTTTATAAATTTTATTGATTTAACTAGATTCTAAAATTCTATTTAATTTGGTTCTATTTGCTCTATTTCTGTCTTCTTAAGGTGAAATTTAAATAATTGAAGGTGTCATCGATTGTCAGCTTTTTACTTTTAATGTACCTTCTGATATTGTTAGGTTTGTGTGTACTAATGTACTTCCGATTTGTATCTGTCAACTAATAATTGGCACTTGCCACCTACTTCTACGAGGATTAAATCATGTGCTGCAGCAGCTACTGACCTTAAAAAGCCCCTGAAAGCAGTTCAGGGTGGAGAGCAGAAATGAGGCAGTCTGTGCTCAGGGAATATTTGACACGATAGGTTTTCAGATAGTTAGATCTTTTCAGGAGCTGATTTTATGAGCCCTGATTCTTATATTTCCCTGTATCTAGAAAAGCCCTAAAATCCTTTATGGTGACAACTGTCCTTTGGGACTAGCCAAGGTTTATGAGACTAGTAGAAAACTTCTGGAAAGATATGTGCTTGCTTGCATATTTTCTCCCCTCACTGTAATCACATATATACTGACCTTTCTCCCTTGCCTCTTGGGAGCAGTTTCTCAGCATTATCGGAGGCACTCTCTCCCAGGCTACAGTCTTCATTTTGCCCCCAATAAAACATAACTTGCAACTCTCACATTGCATATATTTTTAAATGACAAATTGCATATTAATGTTTCACTTTTTTTTGATTTTCCTTATTTTTTNACCTTTCTCCCTTGCCTCTTGGGAGCAGTTTCTCAGCATTATCGGAGGCACTCTCTCCCAGGCTACAGTCTTCATTTTGCCCCCAATAAAACATAACTTGCAACTCTCACATTGCAAATATTTTTAAACTTGACAAGTTGCATATTAATGTTTCATTTTTTTGCTTTTCCATATTTTTTTGAGAGTGATTTTTAATACTAGATTTTTGTCTTCAATTTTGGAATATTTACTGAATATGGTTCATTTATTTACTTTTAGCAGTTGCTCTAAGATTTACAATTTACATATATTGGTCATGGACTACTTCTAAATTATGCCATTTCAAGTACAATGTGAGAGCTATGTGGTACTTACGTTCATTTCCTTCATTCCAGTCTAAATGTTAGCGGTTTTACCCATTTAATCTCTACATATGTTATTAACTTCACACCATATTGTTATTATTTTTCATTTAAGCAAGTGGTTTTCGAAGAACAGCCTAAGGTCTCCTGTGGTCCATAAGATCCTTTCAAATTACCCATGAGTTTAAAATTGTTTTCATGATGATGAAACAGTGTTTGCTTTCTAAATTTTTACTCTGTCAGAAAAAAGAATTTTTCAATTGCTGTGTTATATGTTATATTACAAAAAAATGAATGAAAAATCAGATATTATACTTTAGCTCTCTTTATTTAAGTATAAAAGAGATTTGAAAAATAAATAATGTCATCCTGTTCATTATTTTCTCTTTTGGAAGATGTAGTTATTTTTTCTTATTCGTTGTTGTTCAGTCACTCACTCCTGTCTGATTCTTTGCGACCCCATGGACTGCAGCACACCAGGCTTCCCTGTCCTTCACCATCTCCCGGAGCTTGCTCAAACTCGTGTCCGTTGAGTTGGTGATGCCATCCAACCATCTCTTCCTCTGTCATCCCCTTTTCCTGCCTTCAATCTTTATTTTTTAAATTAAAAATTTTTATTTTACAGTGGAACATATTTGATTACCAATGCTGTGTTAGTTTCAGGTATAGAACAAAGTGATTCAGTTATATATAAACATGTATTTGCATGTTTACATATCAATGCTTGCATGTTTAAAGTATTAATACTTTAAAGCAAGTTAATAAGCAAATATTTTAAATATTTATTAATGAAGATATGTTCTTACTTTAGTTTCTTACATGACAAAGTATTGGTAGATATTACAATATTCTCTGTGGTCCTCAATAATTTTAAGACTGTAAAGTTCATCGGAAATAAAAAATTTTATCTCATAATTGCTTCCTTAAAATTTTTCAGAATTGACTATTGAAACTAAAAAGGACCCTATGGGAGCCTTCAAGGTACAAATCCTTCTAATGTTCTCATTTCTTGTTTCTAGGAAAAAAGCTTTGCCTCCTAAACTTCCTGAATATCAAAGGGCAGATTCAAACAGTTGCTGATTAGGAAAGTTAGGAAATGCAGAAACAAAGCAGAAGCAATGGTAAACCAATAATGCAGAGTCCTGGTTCCTCCTCAAGGAATATACATAACAATACCTTAGAGGCTTGTTTGTTGTTGTTTTTTTTTTTTTTTTTGGCTGCAACTAAGGGCTTCCCTGGTGGCCCCCAGTGTCTCAGATGGTAAAGAATCTTCTTGCAATGCAGGAGACTTGGGTTCGATTCCTGGGTTGGAAAGATCCCCTGGAGCAGGGATTGCAACCCACTCCAGTATTCTTGCCTGGAGAATCCCCATGGGCAAAGGAGCCTGGTGGGCTACAGTCCATGGGATCGCAAGGAGTGTCAGACATGACAGAGCACCTGCCAGGCTCCTCTCTCTGTGGGATTCCCCAGGCAAGAATACTAGAGTGGGTTGCTATGCCCTCCTCCAGGGGATCTTCTGAATCCATGGATTGAACCTGCATCTCTCATGTCTAACCTGTGCTGGCAGGCAGATTCTTTTTCAGGCTGAGCACAGGAGTCCTGGAGCAACTTCCTATAACCTCACCACCAATCATAAGAAACTCTGCAAACAGTGGAAGATAACAAAGACTCTGACGCCTCCTGAAATGATGAACTACAGTTAATTTCCCTTTTTGAAAACTTTCATGGTTCAGTAGAATCTTTGGGAGTTGGTTCTTACACACGAGTCCACCTTTTCCCCAGGTTGCCAGCCTCCTGAATGAGGCAATATTTCCATTCCTACCAACCCTCTTCTCTCAAGTACTGGCTTTCAAGAGGTGAGCAGACAAATCTGAGTTCAGGAACACAAATTCTCTTTAAAATAAATATTTAAAAATCTCTTATTTGCCAACGTATTTATCATTTCCAGTGCTCTTCATTACTCATGTAGATACATGTTTCCATGGAGTATTACTATTCTTCAACCTGAAGACATTTCTTTAACAGAGTTTATAGACAAGGTCTGTTTGCAAAGAAGAAAGTTGTCTCTATTTTTGTTTGATTAAGCAAACCTTCGTTTTGCCTTTAGGAGGAAACTTTAGCTCGTCATGTTTCTAGACGGTCATCTCCCCTCTAGTAACTCATGGTATTCATTGCTCCATGCTCCCCTAGTTCTCAAGCTGCCAGGAAAGGTTACTTGAGAAAGTTAAAGGGAACTGCATGTTAAGAAAAAAAGGCAGTTGAAATAAGAAGACTGACAAGAATATTAACTCTACATTTAATGCAGCATTAAAACTGCCCTTTTTACCCATTCATATTCCATTGTGAAAAGTGAAAGTATTTCATATTGAGTTGCATTATGAAGTTTATAATTTTCACCTAACCTCAAATCTTTAAAATCTTTGCTCAATAATTCAAAGATATTTTTCAGTTGAATTAAAATTTTTACCTTTGATCAATGGCATCACATGTTTTTGAGAAAAATACAAAGAAGCAGTTGGATGACCTTTCCAGTCACCCCACTCCACCATCCTCAACACTTATTCTGATAAAGTGATATCAGAAAGCCTTCCTAGAAAATGACAGCTCTTTACAGAATGTCACATTATTATTATATGGTTGGCATTTGAACACAGGTATTTTCTTTAAAACTTTAAAGAGACTTATCTTTTCTCCTTAGATACTTACAACTTTGGCCCTATTCAAACTCCAGAACTTTCAGGAGAAAGCAAGCCCAAATCCACGTGTCAAAAGAGGAGCAGTGGCACCAGCCGATTACCATCAAACACCAGCCCCAGCTTTTGAGAAACAATGAATAAAAAGCTTGTAAAATAAATGAATATTTAATAAAATTTATACATGCACTATACTAGGAGCTTGCTGCTGCTGCTGCTAAGTCGCTTCAGTCATGTCTGACTCTGTGCGACCCCATAGACGGAAGCTTAAGACTACTATTAGAGGAAGCAATGCTTTGAAGGGGAGGTGGACTGCTGAGGCATCCACTTCAAGGCACTCATGTTGAAAAATACATTGTCTCAGTTCAGCTCAGTCAGTCAGTCGTGTCCGACTCTGCTACCCCATAGGCTACAACACGCCAGGCCTCCCTGTCCATCTCCAGCTCCCAGAGTTTACTCAAACTCATGTCCATCGAGTCATCGATGCCATCCAACCATCTCATCCTCTGCCGTCCCCTTCTCCTCCTGCCTTCAACCTTTTCCAGCATCAAGATCTTTTCAAATGAGTCAGTTCTTTGCATCAGCTGGCCAATGTTTCAGCTTCAGCATCAGTCCTTCCAATGAATATTCACAACTGATTTCCCTGCTGTTCAACTAAAAAGGGAGTCCACTATGATGTTCCACCCATGATGTTCCCCTTTTAGGAAGCCCTGTGTGACCTGCTTGCTTGCTTTATTTACTTTCTTTGTGCTTTAATTTTTACTCTTAGATTTAAAATCCACCAAATGAAGAGTGAACCTGTAAAATCCTAGTCACCCTACCCTTGATCCCAATAAAATTCCAGCAGGAGCTGAGGTCTCCCCATCTCCACTTCACTGTGTGACCGCGAGCGTGCTGAGTACCCTGGAGGACTTGTGAGTAGTAAGTTTGCTATTTGAAGGTTTCCTGGTGCTTGTTGCTGAGGAGCAACTTACAGTAACAGCAAGATGCACAGGGGCTGGTGCCGCCATGACATCGGCTCTGGCGGGGAAACACCTGTGGGGACAGCCGCAGGTGTTGGCATTTGAACACAGGTATTTTCTTTAAAACTTTAAAGAGACTTATCTTTTCTCCTTAGATACTTACAACTTTGGCCCTATTCAAACTCCAGAACTTTCAGGAGAAAGCAAGCCCAAATCCACGTGTCCAAAGAGGAGCAGTGGCACCAGTCGATTACCATCAAACCCCAGCCCCAGCTTTTGAGAAACAATGAATAAAAAGCTTGTAAAATAAATGAATATTTAATAAAATTTATACATGCACTATACTAGGAGCTTGCTGCTGCTGCTGCTAAGTCGCTTCAGTCATGTCTGACTCTGTGCGACCCCATAGACGGAAGCTTAAGACTACTATTAGAGGAAGCAATGCTTTGAAGGGGAGGTGGAATGCTGAGGCATCCACTTCAAGGCACTCATGTTGAAAAATACATTGTCTCAGTTCAGCTCAGTCAGTCAGTCGTGTCCGACTCTGCTACCCCATAGGCTACAACACGCCAGGCCTCCCTGTCCATCTCCAGCTCCCAGAGTTTAGTCAAACTCATGTCCATCGAGTCATCGATGCCATCCAACCATCTCATCCTCTGCCATCCCCTTCTCCTCCTGCCTTCAATCTTTTCCAGCATCAAGATCTTTTCAAATGAGTCAGTTCTTTGCATCAGCTGGCCAATATTTCAGCTTCAGCATCAGTCCTTCCAATGAATATTCACAACTGATTTCCCTGCTGTTCAACTAAAAAGGGAGTCAGCTATGATGTTCCACCCATGATGTTCCCCTTTTAGGAAGCCCTGTGTGACCTGCTTGCTTGCTTTATTTACTTTCTTTGTGCTTTAATTTTTACTCTTAGATTTAAAATCCACCAAATGAAGAGTGAACCTGTAAAATCCTAGTCACCCTACCCTTGATCCCAATAAAATTCCAGCAGGAGCTGAGGTCTCCCCATCTCCACTTCACTGTGTGACCGCGAGCGTGCTGAGTACCCTGGAGGACTTGTGAGTAGTAAGTTTGTTATTTGAAGGTTTCCTGGTGCTTGTTGCTGAGGAGCAACTTACAGTAACAGCAAGATGCACAGGGGCTGGTGCCGCCATGACATCGGCTCTGGCGGGGAAACACCTGTGGGGACAGCCGCAGGTAGTGTGTGCCCAGCTGAGTGCCCAGTCATTCCTGGTAGAAAGCGTCACCATCATAGGCTGAGACTGACCCAGAACCTCACTGTCGGCTCTGCTGTCTGGACAGATGCAATTCACTGAGTGCACAGGCATCCCAGGCCTACAGGGCTTCTCGCCATTCAGGAATCTTCACCTTGAACTCCTGCCTGCACCCCAGGTCTTCTCCCTGCCTCTATCCAAATCCTACTCGGTCTTTAGGGCTCAACCTAAAGTCCTCATCCTCTGTGAAACCTTCCAGTAGACTCAGAGGCAATCGACGCTCTTTTCTCTGAATCACAAGGATGACTTTATATCAGTTTAGGAAATGGCAATCCACTCCAGTGTTCTTGCCTAGAGAATCCCAGGGATGGGGGAGCCTGGTGGGCTACCATCTATGGGGTCACACAGGGTCAGACACGACTGAAGCGACTTAGCAGCAGCAGCAGCAGCAGCATCTTAGTTGGTGGCTGACTTGTTTGTGCTCCTCCTAAACTGTGCCAAGGGGTTGCTTTCAGATTCTGCTAATGAACCAAGTCTCTTTGCCTGATGTGCAGCAAGACAAACAGAGAACACAGAGTTTCACAGCTAAGAAAGAGTTTATTTACAATGCAACCAAGTAAGGACACGGGAGGGCCAAGTCTCAGATTTGCCTCCCCAGAGGTGAGGGGGTTGGGATGTTAATGGGGTAAGCATGTTGATCTTCAGTTTGGGGAAAAGTTATTGGAGGTGGGGAAAAGGGGAGGTAGCCAGAGCTTTACACAGGTGCATGTCAGTTACACGTGTGTGTGTGTTCAAAATGGAAATGCATTGTGTGACCTTAGGATAGAGTTTTCGAGTCCTCTGATGTCAAGAAGCCATTCGTCAGACACCTGCATAGGCCTCATTTTAGGGTCAGTGGTCCCAACCAGACCTAGCCATCTGACACGGGGCAGGAGCTGACTCCAATTCCTGTAAGATAACTGGGCTGCATTAAGCTGGGAAGGTATGTGATTAAAGAGAAAAAAAGAAGCTTAATCAATGAACGTAGTATATGAGCAAAGGATTTTTAACAAGCTGTTCCCACTTTTGTTGTTAAGACACGTTTAAGAATTTCTACTGGTTATCAGCTTCTGGAAACTCTATTGGACATGGTTTCAGTCCCACTAATTCTTGGTGCAGGTAGAAAGTGGGCTTTCCTAGGAAAACTTAAGAGCCGAGAAGCAGAAGAGCACGTGGACCCCTGAATTCTCACCATTTCATACCTTGCCTGCCCCAGCCAGTGACCAACCTGCCAGTGTAGAGCGTCCCTGTCTTCTGGTGATCCACCTCTAGTGTCTGGGAGAAAGGAGCACCTGTGTGCCTGTCACCAATGGACAGTCCCTCGTTTGAGAACTTCCTTTCTAAGAAGGGCAAGCAGTGGCTGGTACAGCCTACTTGTCTGTTAAATTAACACTGACTTGGTAAGTTTCCTATCTGCTGAACCCCCAAAGATGTGAAAGTGAGACTGGTAGTCGCTCAGTTGTGTTCAACTCTTTGCAACTCCAAAGACTGTAGCCTGCCAGCCTTCTCTGTCCATGGAATTCTCCAGGCAAGAATACAGAGTGGGTAGCCATTCCCTTCTCCAAGGGATCTTCCCAACCCAGGAATGGAACCCAAGTCTCCTACAGTGCAGGCAGATTCTTTACTCTTTACCCAGGCCCCCAAAGAAACAAGAATATAAACCTCAAGGGCCACCCAGATTTGCTACCTTGAAAACCAGGTGTTGGCCTTGTTCATTTTTATATCCTCTGTTCTAGCACTGATGCACACAATAAACACCCATGATGAACTGGTGGACATCAGTATCCAAAAGTCATTACATTCTGCTGCTACATTCTCTGGACGGGAGATCTCTACATGCAAAACAGCACATAAGCTGTCATTTGAGGTCTGCAAGAAACCTCTAACATAAGCTTTCATCAGAATGTTCCAACACATTTCCGTTTGAATAACCGCTCAGTGGATGGGGTCATCAGGTCATCCACCACAGGGGTGAGACCCACCATCAGCTGTCCATAGGGTGAGAACCAGCCTTGGCACTTCAGGCTTCCATGTCTGGCCAGTATCCCCTTGTTGGCTCCACCAGCCACTCTGTATTGCACACTATTACCTCAAACTTAATAGCCTCAGTGCTTGCCATCTGTTATTTTATGTTGAATTCATTCCTGAAAGCTTTGGGAATATCCAACATAGGTGACTTTTTCTTCAGCTATACCATGTATTTCCACAAAGCAAGCACATGCTGCTGAGCGTGTTGAAAAAGAGAGACGCCTGCTTTGACTCCAGCCGGTAACAGCACTTCAGCATCTTCAGCACAAGGAGAACAGTTTTGCTGTGCAGATTTGTGCTGCCACTGTTGTTATTCTAAAATTCAAGAGCTGTTTTCTGTTTCACTGCCTTATGTTGGAATGCATGAATGAAGAACAAAGATACAAGGAAATGCATTTTACAGTGACAGGAACACAGGGCAAAGTACATTGGAGACTTCAAACTCAAATTAGCTCATCACAGTATCAGTCAGGAGGAGAGCCTCCATTCCACCTTCACAACCAGTGATTTATTCATTGCAATATCTGAGATTTGGCAAATAAATCACTGATATTTAATTAGAAATAATTCCTTCTGTCTCCATCTTAGTTTACTCATCTCTTTTGTATTTTCACAGCCTCAGGTGGAAGTTCCTTTTAGAGAACAAACTTCTCCATTAGTAATATGTCTTCATTAGCAAACAGCTGTGCTAAATGAACCTTGATATTTCAATTTTTCATGTAATTTTGTGCGTAAAATCTCAGCTGAATGCCATCTACCCAGTTCATTGCCACAAGTGTAAGCTAATAATATCTCAGGTATGAAATGTTAAACACAATCAGATTAAATCTCAAAAAGGGAAATTTACTTCCTTTGAAGCTTCTCTTATAAATTCTGTAGCATTTGATGTCCAAATCACGTATCAAATTGCAAAAAAAAGCTCCTGCTGCTTTACTGGTGGCTGTCACTTAGAGTCAAAATTCTTAACTTTCCAGCTTCAGAATCAGAAATCTCTGGATCATACTAACCTCTCCAAGTAACACTGGCCAAATCCAAGAAGTTGACAAATGAAGTTGTTGAACCGCAAGGTTCCGCCCTGGAGTCCGTCGCCCAAGACCACCAAGACACAGGATCGATGCAAATAGCAAGAGGATTTATTGAACCGGCGCGCCGGGGTTCTGTCCTCCTCAAGCAAGGAGCGAACCCCGATGACAGTTACAGAACAGTTTTTAAGCACAAAAAACCACATTGGGCGGGGAGGTATAGATATATCATGATTGGTCACAATAATGCTGACCTTTACAAGGATAGGCTCATGAGGGTCTGGCGATATAATTCTGCGGATAACACACAGTTTACACAACTTGTTTTTCTGACTCTCTGGAAAGTCAAACCTTCCAGGTCAGGGTCTGTAAGTTACAAACCCTCCAGGTCAGGGTCTGTAAGTCACAAATAACAGAGATAACCTTTCAGTTGGTCTGGAAAATCCCTAAATCTTACAGGTTACTTCCTCACATTCCCCTCTTCTTCTTGTTCCTAATTTCAATCTTGAAATTAATGGTCGGGATCCCCCTGGGGAAGGGTGGTGTACTATTGCCTCAGCATTAGTACCTGTACTGAGCTCACTCGGTCCCGGATGAATTCTAGCAACTTGTTTAGAACGCAGGGCCCTAAGGTTAAGAGAAGCAGTAAAATAAGCAAGGGCCCTATCAGGGTGGATATCAAGGTGGCAAACCATGGGGTTTTATTGAACCAGGACTCGAACCACCCTTGGGCATTCTCTCTTTCTTTCTGTCTGGCTGCTAGCCTTTCTCTTAATTTATTCATGGAGTCCGTTATGACCCCTGAGTGATCTACATAGAAGCAGCATTCTTCTTTAAGGGCCGCACATATTCCTCCTTCTTTCAGAAACAAAAGATCTAAGCCCCGACGGTTTTGCATAACTACCTCAGATAGGGAGGTCAGGGACTCCTTCAGTTTGGTAATGGAATCTTCCAAGACCCGAAGGTCTGCATCAATAGCCTGCTGCAGGCTGGCGTAATAGTGGGGCTGTTGGAGGAGGGCAGTAGTACCGGTCCCGACTCCTGCGGCTACTCCAAGCCCTAACAGAACAGCCAGGGTCATAGTCACTGGTTCCCTTTTTGATCGATGTCCTTCTTCGTAAGCTTCTAAGAAGGAGGCATCGGGGTGATAAATCAGTCGAGGTACCAGCTGCACTAGTACACAGAAATTGACAGAAGCATCAAATACTGCAAGGGATATACAGGGCGTTAGTCCCGTGTCACAAGCCCACCATTTGTTCCCGGGTGGTGGAAGATACCCAGCCTGGTTGACCTCTTTAATAGTGGAATTACAGAGATGTGTATGAGCCGGGGATGGGGTACCTATGCATAATCCTTTTCCTGTTACAGCTGCTAGGGTAAGTCTGGCAGTTGGTTCCTGATGCCATCGGCATATACTATCAGAGTGGGTCTGGGAGATATCCACTGGCTCAGCTGGGGTCTCGGCTAAAGCCTCATAATATGGGGGTGCAGCTTCATAACAAAGCCAGCAGGATTCAGTCACACTTGGGTTGGTGTCATTTAAAACCTGGAAAGCACTAGTCAATAAGGTCAACATCCTGTCCTGGGTAGAAGTTTTGCTTACAGGGGGGTCGGTAGATCTCGGAGGGGCCGGCGGCCGCGGAGGGTGCGGAGGGGTTTCTTCAGGGGCATGGGTTTCTGTCTCTCTGGAGGCGTGGGTCTCTTCGGGGGGTTGCCGGACCACACTCTCCAGGGCATGAGGAGCAGTGATAGTAAGGTTTTGTCCCAAAGTCAACTTGTCTGCGTCCTTGACAAGGATGGCAGCAGCGGCTACTATTCGCAAGCAACTGGGCCAGCCGGCGGCTACAGGGTCTAGTTTCTTAGACAAATATGCCACCGGTCTGTTCCAAGGCCCCAATTTCTGGGTGAGGACTCCCTTTGCTATGCCATTCCCTTCTGCCACAAAAAGGTGGAAAGGCTTGTCAACATCTGGGAGTCCCAGGGCAGGGGCAGACAGTAAAACCTGCTTAATGTTGTCAAACGCCGCTTGCTCCTTTTCCCCCCATATGAAGGGTCCATTTTCTTTAGTCAAGGGATACAGGGGGGCTGCCATGTCTGCAAACCCAGGTATCCAAAGCCTACAGAATCCGGCTGTCCCCAGAAATTCCCTGACCTGACGGGGATTTTTCGGAGGTGGTATCTTGATCACTGTCTCTTTCCTTGCCTCCGAAAGCCATCGCTTTCCATCTTCGATTAAGTACCCCAGGTAACTAACCTGTTGCTGGCAAATCTGCGCCTTTTTTGCCGAGACCCGATATCCTAGGGAGCCGAGCTCGATCAACAAGGCTTCGGTCCCTTTAAGGCATTCTTCCTTCGAGTTCGCCGCCAGGAGCAAGTCATCTACATACTGCAACAGGGTTACCTGGGGGTTGGTGGCGCGGAAATGCGCAAGGTCCTGGTGGAGTGCCTCGTCGAAAATCGTTGGAGAGTTTTTGAATCCCTGGGGCAGTCGAGTCCATGTCAGTTGTCCGGAAATCCCCAGAGCCGGGTCCCTCCATTCAAAAGCAAAGATGGGCTGGCTTATGGAACTGCAGGCGTATTGTAATCCCAATGAGGTCTGGTCAGCGGGAAGCCAGCGTCTATCTCATTAGGCAATGCCGTAGGACGTCCGTCGTCTCCCGGAACATTTTTCCGGGCTTCCAGCAATACTCGCTGTCGCTCCCCAGTCGTGAGGAGCATTTGCAGCAGCTGCTGACAATCGTCCCAGGTAGGCTGATGCGAGAACACGAGTGACTCAATTAAGGAGGTTAGAGCCTGTGGATTTTCAGAAAAAGAGGGGTTATGGGTTTTCCAGTTATACAGATCAGAGGCGGAAAAGGGCCAATACTGGAGATGCCGGTTTCCTCGGTCATCCGGGGGGCCATATTCCCGGAGAGGGAGGGCAGTAGAGTCAGGAGTACCGGCCCGGCGACTCCGTGTCCCTGCTGCCGGGCCCGTTCCTGGTTCTCCTGACTCCAGCAGCGCTGTTGATCGAGCCGCCGGAGCCACGGGGAGTGGGCCCGGCGGAGGGGCCATCGCCGGTGGGTAGGGCGGGGGTGAATCCAAAAGGAGGAGGTCAGTCTGGGTGTCAGGGTAGATCTTTTTTCTTTCTGAGGTAGCGGTTTTGGCTCCTTCTGTCGCAGGTTTGAGGGCGTAAATTCCCAGGGTGCCTTCCGTTGGTGTTCCTGTGGAGGGAACAAAAGGCCGGACCCACGACAGCGGGGAAAGGATGAGGTCCTCCCATACAATAATATAGGGTACCTGATCTGGGTGTCCTTGGGGCTCAGGGAGAAAAGCCACTGATTTTACCTGCTTGACATGATGTAAGGAAAAACTACCTTCGGGTGGCCACCCTGTTTGGAAGGTGGGCCACTCTGTGGAACACAGAGTTCGCCACTTTCCCTTCCTTATATCTACTGAGAGATTATGAGCTCTAGTTTTAACCTCAGACCAGTGGCTTAATGTCAGAGAGAGAGGAGTAGTCACAGTCTGTCCCATGTCGTCTTTGTCACGTAAGGGGAAGACAAGGAGAACAATTAACAGAATCCAGACAATCAGCAGAGTGGTGAGACAGAGCCGGCCGCCGCGCGTCTTCCACAAAACCAACAGAGATACAGACGGGAGTCTCCTTAAAGGCTCCACCTGATTCAGATGAAGAGGGACTGAATCAAGTCCCTCTTCCAGATAGACGTCCTGGGCGTCCCCAGGTTTCGTCATGAACCTGTCACCCAGACAGGAACCAGAAAACTGAAGGAAGCCGCGGCGAACCAACCAACGACAATAATGACTGACAACAAAGCAACAATTAGTAGGGACACACAAAACACAAAGCCAAAGCTCGAGCGTACCTCCGAAACCTGATGCCTGGGGGTCTGGGGCTGAACGGAGATCCCGGACGAGCCCCCAAGTGTTGAACCGCAAGGTTCCGCCCTGGAGTCCGTCGCCCAAGACCACCAAGACACAGGATCGATGCAAATAGCAAGAGGATTTATTGAACCGGCGCGCCGGGGTTCTGTCCTCCTCAAGCAAGGAGCGAACCCCGATGACAGTTACAGAACAGTTTTTAAGCACAAAAAACCACATTGGGCGGGGAGGTATAGATATATCATGATTGGTCACAATAATGCTGACCTTTACAAGGATAGGCTCATGAGGGTCTGGCGATATAATTCTGCGGATAACACACAGTTTACACAACTTGTTTTTCTGACTCTCTGGAAAGTCAAACCTTCCAGGTCAGGGTCTGTAAGTTACAAACCCTCCAGGTCAGGGTCTGTGAGTCACAAATAACAGAGATAACCTTTCAGTTGGTCTGGAAAATCCCTAAATCTTACAGGTTACTTCCTCACAAAGTAATAAACATGTTTTATAGGGCTTTCCAGGTAGTGCTAGTGGTAAAGAACCCTCCTGCCAGTGCAAGAGACATAAGATACTTGGGTTTGATCCCTGGGTCAGGAAAATCTCCTGGAGGAGGGCACAGCAACCCATTCCAGTATTCTTACCTGGATAATCCCACAGATAGAAGAGCCTGACAGGCTACAGTCCATACGGTCCCATTCAGGCATGACTGAAGAGACTTAGCACACACCTAGTTACCATACATTAAAAATGGTCTCCTTTTTGGTAAGTTAGAGAGGTTACTCCATCAGGATCAACATGATCATTGCACATTTCACTAAGTCATTCTCAGTGGGGCAGCAAGAATTTGAAAAGTCCTCATGAAGCTTTCAGAAGTTGAGATATATTGTATCAGTTAGAAAAAAAATAAACGTGCTGCAGTAACAAGTATCTCTAACATCTCAGTGGTCTAAATAGTTAAGGTTTGTCTCTGGTTTTTACAGTGTGGACTGGAAAAGATGTTTTACCCCAGGATTATTATTTCATAGTCATACTAACAAAGCTTCCTCTCAGCTCAAGTTACCATCATGAATGCTGCTGCTGCTAAGTTGCTTCAGTCATGTCCGAATCTGTGCAACCCCATAGATACCAGCCCACCAGGATCCCCTGTTCCTGGGATTCTTCAGGCAAGAACACTGGAGTGGGTTGCCATTTCCTTTTCCAATGCATGAAAGTGAAAAGTGAAAGTGAAGTCACTCAGTCGTGTCTGACTCTTAGCGACCCCATGGACTGCAGCCCACCAGGTTCCTCCGTCCATGGCATTTTCCAGGCAAGAGTACTGGAGTGGGGTGCCATTGCCTTCTCCGGCCATCATGAATGGGAACATGATAAATCATGCCTTGGTTGTTAAAGTTTTTGCTCTGCAGTCATGTATTTAACTTCCATTCACTCTTCAATGGTCAAGATAACTCAAATGCCAGCTCACTGTTGAACAGAGAAGCGAAGTTCAGGCTTGACATGTACAAAAGAAAGTGGAAAAGACACCTGTTTGTAAACATCTCTAATGCCTGTGACACAGTTAAGCTGTTGGTAGAAATGCAGGTTGAGAGGGAACTTCTTGGTAACACAATTTAACCCCTTCAGTTCACACGTTGAAAAACCATGATTGGTGGAGGCTGAATTTAGGTGTCAGCCCTTAGCTGGCCTCAAGGTTCCTGATGAAGTCACTCATTCTTGGGTCTGTAACATAAAGTTACAGGAACAGAAAGGGTGTTAGGACTCTATACTTAACATCCCATCAAGCCCAGACAAGTTTGTGCTTATTGATAGCTGATTGGAAGCCTGGACAGTATATGTGAACAGAATTGCTTTATCACTATTATTTTTTTAATCAGTCTTCAGACCAAGACTCAGAAGAGAAAAAGAATCTTTAGAACAATGTTGCCTGAGACCCAATCCCCACCTGGCATAGTCATCAGGGATATATAATTCTAGCTGAACATTTTTATCATTCCAATGTCCAGATCTAAAGACAGAATAAAGAAAACATAATCTCCAGGTGGGGCACTGGTATAGGAATAGTTTATCCAGTAGGAATTTTAATTGTGTAGATTCCCAAACTGGCTCTTTGTGGTGTCCACCTATGGGCCCCAAGCGAAATACAACAGTTGTCCTTGATTGTCACAGGTGCGCCACAAGTGAGGGGTGGGTGATAGTCCTGGTACCTGAGCCCCAAGCTCGCTGGCTTCAGGGGTCACCTGTATCAGTGCTTTTGGCTCACATGCATTCCTCTCCAGAACAGAACAATAGTGGTGTTCCTTGGTTGACAAACTGAAAAGAAAACATTGCTTTTCAAAAACATTTTTCCTGTAATGTTATTTACCCTTTTATAAACAAAAAGCTTAAACTACTCAAACAGATAAGGCTGCTCTCATAAAACTCCCTGAGTGCTAATTGTTCCCAACGACCACCTTCAAAACAGACCTTCAAAAGCAAAATCAAAATATTGGGCATTTTTTCAAACTGATCAGTTACTGCTGTGACCTCTTTTAGGCTAAAGTCCAAATGAAAAAATGAAAAAGTGCAGGGCAGAGCCTCTGTCCAGGCATGACAGAGCGAGGCTCACTGACCTCAATTACTGTCTGACTATGCCATTATCTCTAATGAGTGAGTGGCTGCCCAGGTTCAGACAAGCCAGCGGCAGGCAGGCAGCCATTTGTTTCCATGCTGATAACACCATATATCAGACTCCATGAAACTGCTGTCTCTTAAATGCCAGGAAGGGTTGAGCACCTGGACACCAGTGTCACTGGAATGGGGACCAGTGACAACAGATGGAACAAGGTCCAACGCTGCCAGCTGGACTGAGACCAGTGACCCATAGGCAGCAGGGGAAGCTGCAGGTGAGCTGGAGTCAGAAGTCCGTGTCAGTGCAGAGAGAATCTATACACTCAGGGGTGTGGTTCCCGTGTCAGCTTTGTCACCCAAAAGATGAGGGCCATGATCTCTGAAGAGGGTAGACAAGGTATTTGCTGGCTGCCCTGGGCTCTTGGCCTTCAGTTGGAACAGCAAAACCCTTCCTGGGATGTTCTTGGTGTCCAAGATGTTTCTGGTCATTCTTGAATCAGACTTCAACAGGGGCTTTGGGGAGAAGGGATAGATTATAAGACAAACCCATGCCATGAGTTTGAGTTCCAGGTTGGAAAGGCAGATGGAGACTGACCCATCATCACAGGTTTGAGATGGTGCTCTTTCTTCAAAGTCATGGCATGTGAAACAAAGAAAATACCATGTTAGGAATTTGGGGGTGCCCTGATCCATCTTTAGAGCTTTGGGTGGGGTCAGATGGCAGGGAATAAAGAAAGAGAAGTGAAGGAAGGTGAGGTCTTCTCCCTGCTGCCCTTGCAGATGAGCAATATCTTGTGCAGGGTCCATCCCAGTGAGAAGAGGTGGGGAGGAGACAGCAGGGGCTGGGAAGTAAATGAAAGGG
>SJYT01055716.1:174083-196400 GCA_006410635.1 Cephalophus harveyi | reverse complement strand
GGGACTGCTGGGACCAGGGAGGGGGCATGTGAACATGAAAAGCAAGTCCAGAGCCCCAGATTGGAGGACTGTAGGATAAACTCTGTTCTCTTGCCACTTAGACCTAGAAAGAGTTGACCTTTGGAAAAAATGGAGAGAAGACACTCAGATCATATGTCTGTTGAACGATGTGGTCTTTTTGTTAGAACCAATTACAATTTGAGCTTGGTCCACTTATTTGGCACCCACTACTCCCATTCACAGATCCAACCAGTCCATTCTGAAGGAGATCAGCCCTGGGATTATTTTGAAGGAATAATGCTAAAGCTGAAACTCCAGTGCTTTGGCCACCTCATGAGAAGAGTTGACTCATTGGAAGAGACTCTGATGCTGGGAGGGATTGGGGGCAGGAGGAGAAGGAGACAACAGAGGATGCGATGGCTGGATGGCATTACTGACTCGATGGACGTGAGTCTGAGTGAACTCCGGGAGTTGGTGATGGACAGGGAGGCCTGGCGTGCTGCGATTCATGGGGTCGCAAAGAGTCGGACATGACTGAGCGACTGAACTGAACTGAACTCCCATTCACATGCCCTGAATTCCAAGCCAAACTAAAAACTGATGTGAAGTGAAGTGAAAATTGAAGTAGCTCAGTCGTGTCCAACTCTTTTGACCCCATGGACTGTAGCCCACCAGGCTCCTTCATCTATGGAATTTTCCAGGTGAGAATACTGAGTGGGTTGCCATTTCCTTCTCCAGGGGATCTTCCCAATGATTTCTATTAAAATGATGAAAATCTGAAACGCTGACAACACCAAATGCCGGTGAGGATATGCAGCAACAGAAACTCATTCATTGCTGGTGGGACAGCAAAATGATCCAGTCACCTTGGAAGACAGATTGCTGGTTTCTTATAAAACTAAATGTCCTTTTACATTATGATCCAGCAATATCTTCCTTGGTATTTACCCAAATCAGCTGAAATCTTATATCTATAAAAACACCCACACACAGATGTTCATAGCATCTTTATCCATAATTGCCCCAAACTTGAAATAGTCAATATACCTTTAAGTAGGTGAATGAATAAACTGTGGCAATCAGACAAATGAATACTATTTAGCACTTAAAAGAAACAAAATATCAAGAAGAGACATGGTGGAACCTTAAATGCATATTACCGCATGAAAGAAACCAATCTGAAAAGGTTATATACTGTTAGATTCCAACCATATGACATTCCGAAAAAGGCAAAATCATGAAGACAGTAATAAGCAATGGTTGTCAGGTCCTGAAGGACGAGTGATGACTACCCAGAGCACAGAGGATTTTTAGGGCAGTGAATCTCCTCTCTATGATGCTATAATGATGGACATGTGTTTAAATCCATAGAATGTACAGCACCATGAGTGAATCCTAATGTGAATCATGGTGATAATGACGTGTCAGTGCAGAGTCATCTGTTATAACAAATTGACCTCTCTGGGAGAGGGTGTTGATGATGGGAAAGCTGTCATGTATGAGGGTAGGAAGTATATGGGAAAATTCTGTACATTTTCTTGATGTTGCTTTGGACTTAAAAGTGCTCTAAAAACTAAAGTCAGTTTAAAGCATTTGTGATTTTTTAAAATGGGCCATGGGATCTTTTCCAGTACAACTTTGTCTAGCCTTGCTGCTGTTTTTGTTCAGTCCCTAAGTCATGTCCTACTCTTTGCAACCCCATGGACTGCAGCACACCAGGCTTCCCTGTACTTCACTATCTCCTAGAGTTTGGTGAAGGTGAGGTGAAGCCGCTCAGTCGTGTCCGACTCTTTGCGACCCCATGGACTGTAACCTACTAGGCTTCTCTGCCCATGGGATTCTCCAGGCAAGAATACTGGAGTGGATTGCCATTTCCTTCTCCAGGGGATCTTCCCGACCCAGGGATCGAACCTGGGTCTCCCGCATCAGAGGCAGATGCTTTAACCTCTGAGCCACCAGGGAAGCCAACTCATGTCCACTGAGTTGGTGATGCCATCCAACCCTCTCATCCTCTGTTGTCCCCTTCTCCTCCTGCCCTCAATCTTTCCCAGCATCAGGGTCTTTTCCAATGAGTTTCCTCAGGTGATCAAAGGATTGGAGCTTAAGCTTCAGCATCAGTCCTTCCACAGTTTGAAAGCTTCAGTTCTTTGGTGTTAAGCCTTAATTGCATGGCTGAAGTCACCATGCAAAATCCACAGTGATTTTGGAGCCCAACAAAATAAAATCTGTCACTGTTTCTACTTTTTCTCCATCTATTTGCCAAGAAGTGATAGGACTGGATACCATAATCTTAGTTTTTTGAATGGTGAGTTTTAAGCCAGCCTTTTCACCTCTCCTTTTTCACCTTCATCAAGGGGCTCTTTAGCTCCTCTTTGCTTTCTGCCATTAGACTGGTACTGTCTGCATATCTGGGCTTCCCTGTGTCTCAGACGGTAAAGACTCTGCCTGCAAGGCAAGAGACCTGGGTTTGATCCCTGGGTCAGGACAATGCCCTGGAGAAGTAAATGGCAACTCAATCCAGTATTCTTGCCTGGAGAATCCAGTGGACAGAGGAGCCTGGTGGGCTACAGTGCATAGGATCTGAACATGACTGAATGACTGACACACACATCTTCATATCTGAGGTTGCTGATATTTCTCCCAGCACTATCAATTTGCTATGCATATTATTATGTGAGGCTGGGTAATATGTCTTCACCCTTTAAAGAAGTTCTGGGCCCCCCTCTATGAAATGAACTTCTAAGGCAGCCTATTTGTACCAGACTTGTGACATGTATTCAGATGATCTTGCATTTGCATCAACCATTCATATCTATTTCTTACTAGATCACATCTTATTTTAATTCAGGAATATGTTCTACTTTTTACTCCTAGCTATTATTAGGAATTTGGTTTGTAGGATTAAAAGAATTACTGCTATAGAAGTTATTCCATTTGCCTGTATTCAGCTGTAAGGAAGGCCAGGTTCTGATCTAACTCCTGACCTAATAACGGGATGTGTTGCTTCCCTGCCACTGGATGACCCTCTGTCCAGCTCCTTGCCAAAGCCCTCACTCAGTGCCATTCAGTCCTGCTCTTAGGTCACCAGCATTCTCATAATCACACTGCCTTTTCTCTTGCAGCAACTCTTTCTCAAGAAAGATCTAGCAAGCTTTTTCATACTGAACTGTAATCAGCCAGTTGACTGATAAATCATCCCATGATCTGGGAGTGAAGAGATATTTCCAAATAAGAGAAGCTAAGAACCTTAAATCATTCATTTTCAAAATGGGACTCACATATGTCAGGACAGGAAGCTGCAAGATAAAGATGAGAAACTTCAAAGTAAAATAATTTTCCTTGAAGATGGGTTATACAAAACATTCTCTGAAAAAGATAAATGTAAAAAGTGGTACATGGTAAAAATTTACGCGGTATTTATAGGTGAAACATGAGGGCTCAGTCTGAATAATCTCAGTTTCTCTAAAGGTACATTTCAGAGCTCAGTTGTTTAGATGGTAAAGAATCTGACGGACAATGAAGATCCCCTGGAGAAGAGAATGGCAACCCATTCCAGTATTCTTGCCTGAAAAATCCCATGGACGGAGGAATCTGGTGGGCTACAATCCATGGAGTCACAAAGAGTCTGATATGATTGGGTGACTAACACTTTCACTTTCAAAGCTATACTTTCCCCCTGATGTCTCAGTGGTCCCATTACTCTCTCTGCCCTGAGATTTAGGTCGAGAGGAAGATTTTAAGAAGTGTTGCTGTAAGACAGAAAAATTGCTCCCTTGCAGAACCTGATTCTTGAAGAATCAAGTTAAGAGCATATGTTTTAACAGGTAAGATGAAAATGGAGATTCTGAGTAACATTGGGTCATAAACAGTCAACCTTGTCCTCACAGGGAACACTGAGCTATGCAAAAATCACTCTTGACTAATGACTGTGCTGTGACAGCGCCTAGGAGGGAAAGATTTAATTTTTTGCAAACCCTGGAAGAAATCAGGACCACCTTCCAGAAACTCTATGTTTTAGGGTTCAAGGTGTCTCCTCGTGGCTGTTATGGTTGAATAATAATTCTGCATGCAAGGAAACAGGTGTTTGAGGGAGAAATCTTGATTAATGACAGTATCCGGAAAAGTCTGTGGCATCACATCAACTGCGCCTTTGCCTAATGGAGATGAGATGATCTGGTGACACACCACAGCTTAAAAACTGAGGGAAAAACAGGGGCGCTTGGCGATTTAGAGCCAGCAAGTGCTTCCTGTAAATAGGCAGGCGGAAACTAAATGAGTCAGAAGAATGCTTCACTTCACTGCTGCAGGTTCCTCCTCTTGTTTTGCTTTCTGGGAAAGGTGCCAAGAGAAGAACAGAAGGCTGGCTGACCTTCTAAAACAGGTTTTTACAATATTCCAGCCTGGAGTGCATTGGTTTCCTATATGTGTGTGTTGTAGTTGCTTCAGTTGTGTCCGACTCTTTGCAACCCCATGGACTGTAGCCCGCCAGGCTCCCCTGTCCATGGAATTCTCCAGGCAGGCATACAGGAGTAGGTTGCCATTCCCTTCTCCGGGAGATCTTCCCAACCCAGGGATCGAACCTGGGTATCCCAGAAATGCAGGCAGATTCTTTTCAATCGAAGTCACCCTTACTCTAAAGCTTACATGTGGGATCCTTTAGATATCTGTGCTGCCATTCCAGCTGTGAGGTCATCCTTCTCCTTTGAAATGGTTCAGGCAGCAAGACCTTGAAAGGTGATGGATTTACACACTAGCTTCTATTTGCCTTCAGTCTCTGTGACTTTTAACATATAGTATTCTGTGATTTTTCTGACCCATCAAGAAGCTGATTCTCATGAGAGCACAGTTGTCTAAGCAGAAGAAAACTCATGGATTTCTCTCCATTCAGGGCCCAACTGTGGTGTGGAGAAGACTCTTGAGAGCCCCTTAGAGAGTGCCAAAGGAGATCAAACCAGTCAATCCTAAAGGGAATCAACTCTGAATATTCAGTGACAGGATTGATGTTGAAGCTGAAGCTCCAATGGTGATAGGAAGAACCAACTCATTGGAAGAGACCCTGATTCTGGGAAAGAGTGAGGGCAGGAGGAGAAGGGGGTGACAGAGGATGAGGTGGTTGGATGGCATCACCGACTCAGTGGACATGCAAAAGGCAAAGGCAAGGCACTCACTCAGTCGTGTCTGACTCTTTGCGACCCCATGGGCTGTAGTCCACCAGGCTCCTCCATCCGTGGGATTCTCCAGGCAAGAGTACTGGAGTGGGGTGCCATTGCCTTCTCCAAGATATCTTCCCAACCCAGGGATTGAACCCATGTCTCCCGCATTGCAGGCAGACGCTTTACTGTCTGTCAGAGCAAACTCTGGGAGATAGTGAAGGACAGGGAAGCCTGGTGTGCTGCAGTCGTTTCGGTGACAGTCAGACATGGCTGAGCGACTGAGCAACAACAGCAGGGCCCAAGACTGCCCTGCTCCATATCCCAACGTTTGCTGAAGTGAGTCTAGACTCCATCCTCGAGCAAAGCATTTTGCTAATAGTCATGCAATAGTCTCCACCACCCGTGATCATTTCCTGGTGCAAATTCTGGGGCACATGAAACTGAGAGACTCCTTAGCTCCCAGGAGCCTGGTTGGCAGCTCTGTATGGGAAAGAGGGGGCAGCATCCACAGGATATGATCACAGGAGGGGTCCTTCCACTTGCCTGGGTGCAGGGAAGGCTAGAAGATGCAGGAAGAACTGGACTCAGGAGATTCAAAGCTGTCTTACTTGTTCTGCCCCATGCATCCCTGTGGTGTAGTTAAAGCCATGGGGAGGCAGGAACGGAATGTGATGTGAGGCTTAGAGCTCAGAGTAACCCATGGAGATGACTATTCTTCAGAGTTGTTTGAATGAGGGAGCTAAGATAGAGGGGTTACTAGCAACAGGTGATGTTTCTGTATCCAGTAAAGCTGGAATCAAGATTGCTGGGAGAACTATCAATAACCTCAAATATGCAGATGACACCACCCTTATGGCAGAAAGTGAAGAAGAACTAAAGAGTCTCTTGTTAAAAGTGAAAGAGGAGAGTGAAAAAGTTGGCTTAAAACTCAACATTCAGAAAACTAAGATCATGGCATCTGGTCCCATCACTTCATGGCAAATATATGGGGGAAACAGTGGAAATAGTGACAGACTTTATTTTTGGGGGGCTCCAACATCACTGCAGATGGTGATTGCAGGCATGAAATTCAAAGACACTTGCTCCTTGGAAGAAAAGTTATGACCAACCTAGATAGCATATTAGAAAGCAGAGACATTACTTTGCCAACAAAGGTGCATCTAGTCAAAGCTATGGCTTTTCCATTGGTCATATATGCATGTGAGAGTTGGACTGTGAAGAAAGCTGAGTGCTGAAGAATTGATACTTTTGAACTGTGGTGTTGGAGAAGACTCGTGAGAGTCCCTTGGACTGCAAGGAGATCCAACCAGTTCATCCTAAAGGAAATGAGTCCTGAATATGCATTGGAAGGACTGATACTGAAGCTGAAACTCCAATACTTTGGCCACCTGATACGAAGAACTGACTCATTGGAAAAGACCCTGATGCTGGGAAAGATTGAGGGCAGGAGGAGAAGGGGATGACAGAGGATGAGATGGTTGGATGGCAACTCAATGGACATGAGTTTGAGTAATCTCCGGGAGTTGGTGATGGACAGGGAGGCCTGGCATGTTGTAGCCCACGGGGTTGCAAAGAGTCGGACATGACTGTGCAACTGAACTGATTGAACTGAAAGAAGGTGTTGGCGTTTCCAGGACTCTCAACTAGGTGTGAACCCCGTCCTGCATCTGAAAACGAAAAGGAACTGAAGGGGCAAGGAGGAAGCTAGAAGACTCAGCATGGATTGAGGAATCTGATCATGTGGCTTGTGCAGCCAGCAGCTTACAAGTAGGATCAGTTTATCTTAGAGCTTTAAGACGTTCACTCTTCCCTGAAAAGTGCAGGTAAAGGCCCCCAAAGCAGCGGTTTTTCCAGATTAGTAATGGGGTAGGGATGAATTAAAAACATTTGAGTTTGGAGGTTGGATAGAAGATGCAGAATTCCATTTCCTAAGTCCTACTGGATGAAAGGAGATACATCAACTGTAAAACTTTGTTGTCATGAAAAATCACAACACTTAAACTTTTTCTCAAGTTATTTTCTTGGGGACACTTGGCAATCCGTGGAGGGAATGGTCGTGTTCTTGGTTCAGGGCAGAGGACTCTGTAAGACAAAGACACCAGCAGAGAGTGCAGGCTGCGGGGACAGACTTCAGGGGGACCCCGTCTTGAAGGAGGCTGCTTTTCTCCATGAGGCATTTGCTGAGTGTGGGGATGGCAAGGAAAGGTAAGCAGCAGCACTGCCTCCTCTTGCTGTCCAGGAAATCGAGTCCCCCTAGGGCAAAGGTCTGCGGCTACAGAAGACCAGAGCCCACAGGCTCCAGATGATGGAGCCCAGGGGAAGACTGGGTGTCACTACAGCGGCTGCCAGGTGGGACCCCCTCCAGGTCCTCACTGAACTGAGATCAGTTTCTCATCACACCCGCTTTACAGAAGAGGGATACTCATCTCTGGGAAAACAAACAAAAACAACTCATAAATCCCAGAGTCTCTAGTATTTTCTACAAAACTGACAACAAATAATGAAGTTGCCAGACGTCGTATATTGTTATAAATTATTATTAATTCCCCTGGTAGATCTATGGTGAATCCAGTGTGTTTTGTTGATGTTGTTGTCTTTATTTTTTTTGTTGAAAATTATAACTATGTTCTCATTTGTCTATGGAAATGCAAAGGATGGAGAATACAAAACTACCTTGAATAAGATTCACCAGCTTCCACATCTTAGGATAAAGCTATATAAGGGATGTTCGATGAAATTCAGCATCATTTGTGATATTAAAAAGTTATCATGAATCGCCAGTCCAGGTTTGATGCAGGATACAGGATGCTTGGGGGTGGTGCACTGGGATGACCCAGAGGGATGGTATGGGGAGGGAGGTGGGAGGTGGGGTTCAGGATGGGGAACACGTGTACATCCGTGGTGGATTCATGTTGATGTATGGCAAAACCAATACAATATTGTAAAGTAAATAATAATAATAATAATAAATAAATGATAAATGGTTAAAAAAAAGTTATCAAGTAAAGAAGAAATAGAAAATGCATTTTACTACCTGATAAACATCAGCTATCAGAGACCTACAGATATGCAGTGCTTTTTAGAGATACCTAAATAGCTGGGAAAGGTTGAGGCAAAAGGAGAAGAGGGCGGCAGAGATGAGATGGTTAGATAGCATCACCAACTCAATGGACATGAGTTTGAGCAAACTCTGGGAGATAGTGAAGGACAGGGAAGCCTGGCGTGCTGTTGCAGAGTCAGAGTTGCAAAGAGTCAGACACGGCTCATCAACTGAACAACAACAAATAGCTATTCTATTAAGCAAAGGAGCAAGACAAAGCCATCCTCTCTCCCCTTATTATTCAGTGAGTGTTCAGTGCATGTACAACTTCTGCACAACAGTGCACAGAAGATTCTTTCAATTCAGGTATATGAGGAAAACAAGTAAGTGCTATGGGAGTTGTGAAGAAAAATGACAGCTTTTTTTTTTTTTTTTTTTTTACTGTAGATACGTAGTCTACACAGACAATTTACTGCGGAGGTATTATATCAATCAGATTAGAATAAATTATGCTGCAGAACACCCAGATCCAGAAGTCTAACAGAGGAAGCCTTCTTTCTTGCTGACTTGGTGTCCACTTTTTTTTTTTTTTTTTTTACTGTAGATACATAGTCTACACAGACAATTTACTGCGGAGGTATTATATCAATCAGATTAGAATAAATTATGCTGCAGAACACCCAGATCCAGAAGTCTAACAGAGGAAGCCTTCTTTCTTGCTGACTTGGTGTCCACTGTGTCTCCAGACTGACTGCCCTTCACATCCACTTCTAACAACCTTCCTGCCGAAGGAGACACTGCTCTTCTGCAGCTTCCGTGTGTTACCGGAGGCATCCTTCTTTGCTGTGAGTTTGCTGTAGGATTGGAAGGGGAATGGGATCCTTCTTTGCTGTGAGTTTGCTGTAAGATCGGAAGGGGAATGGGATACTGATTTTTAAAAGCTGACATCTAGAAATCATAAACATAATTTTTGCCCACATCTTGTTGATCAAATCAAGACACCTGTCCACATCTAACTTCAAGGTGGGGGTAGTTTAATCCTTCCAAGGATCTGGAGGAGAGAATGAAAGTATGAGTAAATAGCAGAAAAGTTTACTGCAATCACCTAAAAATAAAACAATAAAGAAGATGGACATAACATATGGAGAAAACTGTGAAATATTATTTGAAAAAAATAATAATATAATGGAATACTATATCCAATTAAATTAGGTGAGCTAAACTTATATATTTCTTGAAGAATTCTCATTTAAAATATCTTTTTAGTATTTCTTTTTTATAAACAAATGATTGATAAAATAATGCAACATACAATAAAGCTAATTTTTAAATTCCTGTGAAAGAATAAAAACTTAAGAATAGATAAAGTTAAAGGAAAAAATGGAGTAATAATGATTTAAATGTGAAAGCAACATTTGAAATGTTTAGATAAATATATAAAATATCTGTGGTCTTGTAATACAGAATAATTTTTATACAGGAGACAAAAGGCTACGTAAAGGAAAAGACTGCCTTAAAATGTAAAACTTCTGTATGACTTCTATGTGGCATTAACCCTTATAAAAGTCAAAACAGAGATTAGAAGAAAATACTTATATTGTTTACTACAAAAGATTGTTATTCAGAATATATGATACAATTACAAATCAATAAAATAAGGCAAAGCTTCTTATTAGAGAAGAATATCAAAGGATGCAAGCAAAGAAATCAAGGGAGCACACAAAAGCCTTAATTAAACATGAAATGATTTGCGATTGTACTAATAATGAAAGCAGATTCAACAATAGATAATAATAGTCTCTTGCAAAGAAATTCTAGCTTCAATGTAGATCAATAAGAAGTAAGAATTATAATTTACTATTAGTGATTATATAAATAAGTATAAAGGGCTTCCCAGGTGGCACAGTTGTAAAAAATCCACCTGCCAATGCAGGAGATGCAAGACGCCGATTCGATCCCTGGGTCAAGAAGATCCCCTGGAGAAGGAAATGGCAACCCACTCCAGCCCTCCTGCCTGGAAAATCTAGCTTCAATGTAGATCAATAAGAAGTAAGAATTATAATTTACTATTAGTGATTATATAAATAAGTATAAAGGGCTTCCCAGGTGGCACAGTTGTAAAAAATCCACCTGCCAATGCAGGAGATGCAAGACGCCGATTCGATCCCTGGGTCAAGAAGATCCCCTGGAGAAGGAAATGGCAACCCACTCCAGCCCTCCTGCCTGGAAAATTCCATGGACAGAGGAGCCTGGAGGGCTACAGTCCATGGGGTTGCAAAGAGCTGGGCACAGCTGAGTCACTGAGCACACAAGCAAACAAGCATAAACACTTCGGAGGATTGCTTAGTTTCATCCAAAAGAGAAGGTGTGTTTGTTTCATGATCCCACAACTTCATTTTTATGTAGAGACCAAAGATAAAATGAATCACACGTTTACAAGGATATATGTACACGCATGTTAAAAGTAGTCTTACTTTAAATAACTTTTAATCAAAGATTCCGATGATAAAGGGAACAGAAAAACACAAAAAAGTGTAAAACATCAAATATTTGTGAGCTATTAGGGGAAATTTGAACAAAGTGAATACTATATAGCTCTAAGGATGTACTAGGATTTTGCTAATAGCAATAATGGTGCTGCATTCTTATCTGTGAAAGATTCTTGATTGAAGAAGTTACAGGTAAAATGACACGATGTAAGGGATTTGCATTGTACTTTAATGGGAAGTTAGAGAGTACAAATTAAATAAGACTGACAACTAATGATTTCTAATGCTAGCAACAGCCAACAATTATGTGTGTATGCAGCCATATTTATTAGTATATGTGAATATGTGAATGAATATATAACTGTATATTTCACTGTTTAGGTGAAAAATATATGTGTGTGTATACACATGTGCATTTTAAATACCCTCTATTTGTGGGAGTATTTTCATTGACACTCACAAAACACACATATTATCTGCCTATTTATCCATCTACCTATCCATATGGATGCTTTACAGAAGAAAAGATAAAACTTAATAATAGTAACATTGTATGTATAAAATTTCCAGTATAAATATATTGCTGTTGGGAAAGTAAATTCATACAATTATTCTAAGATATTATTTAACAGCAATCAAGAGTTTAAAAATCATTATCATTTTGAATTTAGTAATCCTACTCTATGCATTTATGAAGGAGAATTAATTAGAAGTCATGTCAAGTTTTATGCAGAATGTTTTTGATTATACTACTATTAATAGATTAAAGATAAAAATAATCACTGTTCATTAGAAAAAGACTGACATAAATTACGTGATGTGTGTGCTCAGTCGCTCAGTTGTTTCTGACTCTTTGTGACCCCTCGAACTCTAGTGCTCTGGGCTCCTCTGTCCATGAGATTTTTCAGGCAAAAGTACTGAAAAGGGTGGCCATTTCCTTCTCTAAACTTATGCGATAACAGACACTAAAATGTCTCTTTGGTGGCATAAGAGAAGATTTACATAAATGGAAACACATTAACCTTTTGAAGGAGGTGATTCAATAATCTCAATATGTATATTACTTTGAACTGTTCTGTGTGACTACCAAAATTCCAAAGTGTAAGTAGTGGAATATACTTTAAAATGACAAGTTGTTCTAAAACTATAATATGTAAGAACACATATTATCTAAGGTATCAGAAGGATAAATTAACTTGGCTACAGTAACAAGTGACATCCACATCTCATTGATTAGAACAACACATGTTTATTCTTCACTCAGATCATTATAGACTCTTGCTTTGCATGATTGTAATTTTCATGCCAAAGTCAGCCTGCTGAGACTTCAACTTTCTAGAACAATCTTAGATAACAAACCAGAGAGAAAAGAATATCAGATGAAGGGCACACTGATGCTTTTTTTCCCCCTCTTGATTTGATATTAATTTCCATTATTTATTTTTTATATATCTACTTATTTTGGCTGCACTGGGGGCATGTGGGATCTTAGTTCCCCGACCAGGAATAGAACCTGCTGTCCCTGCACTGGAAGCACAGAGTCTTAACTCTAATTTTTATTTTTGTTTGGCACACTGACTCCTATACTAATGTCTGCAATTGTCATGTCAGTTTCAATCTCGTTTGATTGATCAAAGCAAGTAATATTGCTGTGTGTCAGCTCAGAATATCCAGGAAGAATAATTCACCTGAGGAAGGGCAATGGTAACTGCTACATAACTTTAATCTGCAGAAAGATGAACAGAGGAGCTAAACCTCCTAGACAGAAAATAAGTAACTTATTTAGAGCAAAAATAGTATCCCAGAAATATATGCATATATAATGTGGCCTAACAATATTTATGTTTGTACAGATATGAATGTAAATATCAAATATAAATATTTATACATGAATTATGCATAACATATCAAACATAAAATAAGAAGCATATGTACATGTTATTTTATATATAACATACTATGCAACATATATAATTTAAATATAAATTAGATGCCTAAATTTTATAGGTTAAGTGTATTTATATAAATATTTAAATTATAATTATTTATAATGATATTGTATATTACAATATTTATAACATAAACCATAATATATTATATGACATATAATACCTGTCTCTTATACACATCTTAGTAAAAGCAGATATATTGGGGGAAAATGAGAAAAAATTGTTTTTTTTTTAAGAATAAAAAGAAATATATAAAATTGGAGTAGAAAAAAATATTTGAAGACACAATTGCTAAAACCTTTCAATATCTGCAGAAAAAAATGTGTTTACATATGCAAGGATCTCAGTAGGACACAAACAAAATAAGTATTAAAAGACTCATACTACATATACCATAGTCAAAATGCTATAAACCAAAATCAAAAAAGAAAACTAAAGAAACTTGGGAACAGTCAGAGTTGGGAGAAAAGAAGTAACATTACAAAAAAGCATTTAAAGATAAGAATAACTGCTGATTTTTCAGAAATATTATATTTTTTAAAAGTATTAAATATTAAAAAATAAAAAATTATCAGCCAAAAGTATCCTCCAAAGCTGAGAGGAAATCAGGATAGCTTCGTGTTAACAGAAGCTGAGGCAATCTGCACAGCAGGAAATGCTAGGTAGGGCCAGTCCTTCAGGCTGAAGGTCCTGAGACCAGTTGGAAAACTTGATCATTTACTGTGGGCACAGTAAATGATAAACGGATGATTAACTATAAAAAGTGTGTTCTTTTATCTTTATTTAATTTACTTGAAAACTGACTTTGAAGGAACAACACTATACAGTATGATTTACGATATATTTAGAGGTAAATGATATGACAGAAACAGCATTCGTTCATAATCCTAGGAGGTGGGTGCTTTATTATCCCTTTTTTACAGAAGGAAGAAAATGAACACCCTGGGTTAAATGGTTTACTTAAAAATCACATAGCAGATAAGTAGGGCGGAGATGAGAATCTGACATACAACCTTGCACTATGAATTACTTTTATTACCACTCTCATTTATTAATGACTTATGGCAACTGCGTGATTAACCCTCACATTGTGTTCATATGGTAAACATGAAACTGTCAGAATATTAAGTGTTACTTAGGGCACTTAATATAATATTTCAGTTGGTTATATTTCTATAGCATTATCTATGGAAAAGGAGTGATATTTGTTCTCTGTTTTCATTACATGTTTTCAATCCTTCAGACCTCTTCCAAATTCACTAAGATTTCATGTAATGTCTGTTCCAGTTTGAATTTCATCCTCAGAAACCACTCAAGCAAAGAAAATCTTATAAGCCATGGGAGTCTTTGATGTGAAATATTTATCTACTTTTGCAAATCATAGGCAGTTATTCCTCATGATAATAGCTCACTTGGACCAAACAAACTCAAAAAGGAACATTTGCTTCTAAGTATATAATTAGCAGCTTTATGGCAGTCAGTGACCAATTCATATTACAAGAAATATAGAAAACGACTCTTTAATCCATAATATCTACATCCAAAGAAAAGCTTAAAGGTATTACATAAATCCAAGTCCTTAGACAACTTTTAAATACATATCTTTGAAAGTGGAACCTTTTTAGATTTAAGGAACACTTGAAGTGTGTACAGAGATTCCACATGCCTCACACCATTTCTCCTGTTATTTACGTCTCACATTAGTGTGGTACATTTGTTACACAATAAACCAATATTGATTCATTACAAGTCTATACTTTATTCAGATTTCCTGAATTTTTACCTAATGTTCCCTTCTGATTCTGGGATACACTGAGGTGATCGCATTGCAACTATTAACCAGTCATCTCTTCTTAAGGCTCTGCTTGGCTGTGACAGTTACTCAGACTTTCCTTGCTTTTGTTGATCTTGACAGTCCTAAGGAGTATTGATCCCTTATACTGTAGGATTCCCCTCTGTTAGGTTGAGTCTGATATGTTTCCCACCCTGGGGTTTTTAGTTTTGAGAGGAAGACCATAGAAATAAAGTGCGGTTTTCCTCACATCATGTCAAAGGTACACACTGCAAACATGACTATTCACTAAGGGTGTTGCTGCTGCTGCTGCTGCTAAGTCGCTTCAGTCGTGTCCGACTCTGTGCAACCCCATAGACAGCAGCCCACCAGGCTCCCCGGTCCGTGGGATTCTCAAGGCAATCACACTGGAGTGGGTTGCCTTTTCCTTCTCCACACTAAGGGTGTTAGCTTTGATCAATTGACTGAAGGACTTCTGTCAGGCTTCTTTACCATGAAGTTACTCTTTTTACCCCTTTCAGGGTTATACTTTCAGAAAGCAGCTGCTATACGCAGCCCACACATAAGTCATGGGAAGATTTGCCTTTTCCTTCTCCACACTAAGGGTGTTAGCTTTGATCAATTGACTGAAGGACTTCTGTCAGGCTTCTTTACCATGAAGTTACTCTTTTTACCCCTTTCAGGGTTATACTTTCAGAAAGCAGCTGCTATACACAGCCCACACATAAGTCATGGGAAGATACACTTCACCTCTTTGATAGGGGAGGGTGAGTCTTTTAAACATTTGGCTCTTCTGAATTTCTGGAGAATGAAAATTTGCTGGGCAAATTTGAACAAGCAAAAACACATGGAATAAATAATTTATATGTAATAAAATTACACACATATATGGGCTTCTCTGATAGCTCAGTTGGTAAAGAATCCACCTGCAGTGCAGGAGACTCCGGTTCGATTCCTGGGTCGGGAAGGTCTGCTGGGGAAGGGATAAGCTACCCACTCCAGTGTTCTTGGGCTTCTCTTGTGGCTCAGCTGGTAAAAAATCCTCCTGCAGTGTGGGAGACCTGAGTTTGATCCCTGGGTTGGGAAGATCCCCCAGTGAAGGGAAAGGCTACCCACTCCAGTATTCTGGCCTGGAGAATTCCATGGACTATAGAGGAAAGAGTCAGACACAACTGAACAACTTTCAGTTTCACTTTCACAAGGGCTTCTCAGGTAGCTCTAGTGATAAAGAATCTGCTTGTTCAATGNGATCCCTGGGTTGGGAAGATCCCCCAGTGAAGGGAAAGGCTACCCACTCCAGTATTCTGGCCTGGAGAATTCCATGGACTATAGAGGAAAGAGTCAGACACAACTGAACAACTTTCAGTTTCACTTTCACAAGGGCTTCTCAGGTAGCTCTAGTGATAAAGAATCTGCTTGTTCAATGCAGGAGATGAAAAACACTCAGATTTCATCACTGGATTGAGAAGATCCCCTAGAGGAGGAAATGGAATCTTACTCCGGGATTCTTGCCTGGAGAATCCTATGGAGAGAAGGGGTTGATGGGCTACAGTCCATGGTGTGACAAAGAGCTGGACACGAATGAACATCTGAGCAAAGCATGTAAAATACAAATGAATACCTACTACTTCATCCAATTTAGAAACATCTGCTTTTTAGAAGGCAATATTCAATTCAGTTCAGTCACTGAGTCATGTCCACCTCTTTGAGACCCCATGGACTACAGCACACCAGGCTTCCCTGTTCATCAGCAACTCCCGGAGCTTGCTCAAACTCATGTCCATTGAGTCGGTGATGCCATCCAACCATCTCATTCTCTTTCATACCGTTCTCCTCCTGCCTTCAATCTTTCCCAATATCAGGGTCTTTTCTAATGAGTCAGTTCTTCACATCAGGTAGCCAAAATATTGGAGCTTCAGCTTCAGCATCAGTCCTTCCAATGAATATTCAAGATTGATTTCCTTTAGGATTGACTGATTTCATCTCCTTGCTGTCCAAGAGACTCTCAAGAGTTTTTTCCAACACCACAGTTCAAAAGCACCAATTCTTTGGTGCTCAGATTTCTTTATGGTCTAACTCTTGCATCCATACATGACTATTGGAAAAGCCATAGCTTTGACTAGACGGACCTTTGTCAGCAAAGTAATGTCTCTGCTTTTTAGTATGCTGTCTAGGTTGGTCATAGCTTTTCTTCCAAGGAGCAGGCATCTTTTAATTTCATGGCTGTAGTTACCATCTGCAGTGATTTTGGAGCCCAAGAAAATAAAGTCTGTCACTGTTTCCATCGTTTCCCCATCTATTTGCCATGAGGTGATGGGACTGGATGCCATGATCATTTTTTGAATGTTGAGTTTTAAGCCAGTTTCATTCTCCTCTTTCCCTTTCATCAAGAGACTCTTTATTTCCTCTTTGCCTTCTGCCAGAAGGGTGGTGTCATCTGTGTATCTGAGATTATTGATATTTCTCCCAATATTAAAAGCACTAAAACAGGCACTAAAGAAGATTGGAAGAAAATATATACAAGTCATGTATTTCCTTCTCCAGGGGATCTTCCCATGCCAGGGAAGACATGGTTTGAACTCGTGTCTCTTTGGCCTCCTATACTGGCCGGCAGATTCTTAATTGCTGAGCCACCAGGGAAGCCCATTAGTGAACAAAGAAAGGCAAATTAAAACCATAATGAAATGTACTACACACTAATTAGAATGGCTAAAAATTTAGCCCACAAAACAGTGTTGTTTGTGATGCAGAGTAACTGGAGCTCTCATACACTCCTGAGGGACAGACAGAATGGAGCAACCATCTGAAAGAGAGCTAGCGTTCACCTATCATGTATCTTGGGATTCCCTGTTGCTCAGTGGTAAAGAATCCACCTGCAATGTAGGAGACCCTGGTTCAATTCTGGGTTGGAAAGATACCAGCAGAAGGGATAGGCTTCCCACTCCAGTATTCTTGAGCTTCTCTGATGGCTCAGATGGTAAAGAATCTGTCTCCAATGCGGGAGATCTGGGTTTGATCCCTGGGTTGGGAAGATCCCCTGGAGGAGGGCTTGGAAACCCACTCCAGTATGCTTGCCTGGAGAAGCCCCATAGACAGAGGAGCCTCGTGGGCTACAGTTCAAGAGGTCACAAAGCACAGGGCATGACTGAGTGACGAAGCACAGCACAGCACATCATGTATCCTGGGGCTTCCTGGTGGCTCGATCGCAAAGATCTGCCTGCAGCACAGGAGAGGAGGGTTTGATTCCTGGAGAAGGAAAGGGTGGCCCATTCCAGTATTCTTGTCTGGGACGTCCCATAGACAAGTGGAGCCTGGCAGGCTATGGTCAGCCAAAAACTGGAAACAAATGATATGTCTGTGAACATCTACTTCCAGATGTTCAAGCTGGTTTTAGAAAAGGCAGAGGAACCAGAGATCAGATTGCCAACATCCGTTGTATCATTGAAAATGCAAGAGAGTTCCAGAAAAATGTCTATTTCTGCTTTATTGACTATGCCAAAGCCTTTGACTGTGTGGATCACAATAAATTGTGGAAAATTCTGAAAGAGATGGGAATATTAGACCACCTGACCTGCCTCTTGAGAAACCTGTATGTAGGTCAGGAAGCAACAGTTAGAACTGGACATGGAACAACAGACTGGTCCCAAATAGGAAAAGGAGTACGTCAAGGCTGTATATTGTCACTCTGCTTATTTAACTTTTATGCAGAGTAGAAATGCTGGGCTGGAAGAAGCTCAAGCTGGAATCTGTATTGCTGGGAGAAATATCGACGACTTCAGATATACAGATGACATCACCCTTATGGCAGAAAACTAAAAAGAACTAAAGAGCCTCTTGATGAAAGTGAAAGAGGAGAGTGAAAAAGTTGGGTTAAAGCTCAATATTCAGAAAACTTAGATTATGGCATCCAGTTTCATCACTTCATGGCAAATAGATGGGGATGGAAACAGTGGCAAACTTTATTTTGGGGGGGTTCCAAAATCACTGCAGATTCTGACTGCAGCCATGAAATTAAAAGACCCTTACTCCTTGGCAGGAAAGTTATGACCAGCCTAGATAGCATATTAAAAAGCAGAGACATTACTTTGCCAACAAAGATTTGTCTAGTCAAGGCTATAGTTTTTCCAGTAGTCATGTAGGGATGCGAGAGTTGGACTATAAAGAAAGCTGAGTGCTGAAGAATTGATGCTTTTGAACTGTGTTGTTGGAGAAGACTCTTGAGAGTCCCTTGGACTGCAAGGAGATCCAGTGAGTCCATCCTAAAGGAGATCAGTCCTGAGTGTTCATTGGAAGGACTGATGTTGAAGATGAAACTCCAATACTGTGGCCACCTGGTGCGAAGAGCTGACTCATTTGAAAATACCCTGATGCTGGGAAAGATTGAGGGCAGGAGGAGAAGGGGATGACAGAGGATGAGATGGTTGTATGGCATTAACAACTCAATGGACACGAGTTTTGGTAAACTCCAGGAGTTGGTGATGGACAGGGAGGCCTGGGATGCTGCAGTCCTTGGGGTCGCGAAGAGTCAGACACGACTGAGAGACTGAACTGAACTGATGAACGGGTGAACGAATAAACAAAGTTTAGTATTAAATACATCTGTACCATAAAATGTTGGGAATATTACTCAAAAATTAAAGAGGATGTTGCTGTAGTGATACATACAGCATTAATAAATCATAAACTACCCTGATTGAAAGAAGTATATTCTGTGTGTAATTGTCTATCATCTATTTATATGTAATTATAGAAAATTCAGAAAGTAGATTGGTGTATGTCTGGGGATGGGAGGCAGACACTGAAAGGAGGAAGAAATTTCAGAAGGGCACAAAGATTCCTATAGAGTTGAGGAATATGTTCACCATCTTGACTGTGGTTATAGGTATGTTTTTTGCACATATTTTATGGTTTCTTTATATGGCTTACTGTATGTCAATTATACCTCAAGAAATCCTTTTTAAAGCTCCGGCACATATACATACTTCAAAATGACTCCCTAAGTCATCTTTCTTTAACTTTTTTCCTATAGTATAGCTTTCATGCATTAAAATATCTCTACGATGGATTCATAATGAAATCCAGAGTTGATTGCTTGAATTGCTCACAAATACTTTGTTAGCTTTTTCCCCTTTATCTTTCATGTTTAGCTTTCAATTAGTCTTAATTTATGATGGATCCCTAATTGTTCAGAGTGTCCTGTTCAGTGAATCACAGGGTTTAATCTAGTGAAACCTGCAGATGCTACGTTTTGCTTTGTCATCACTCATGATAATTGACTATTGTTAGTGGCAATCTATTAAACGAATGTGCCGTTATCAAAAGTCTTTGGTTATAACAGTTTCTTTAATGTAGTGACTAAAAGTTAAAATTCCCCACAGTAGAAATCCAAATCCATAAGTGGAATTGCATAAAAGAACCAGCTCATTTAAAAATATTTTATATAGTTTGTAATAAAGATTTCTACTCCCATGCCTTAACAGTAAGCTTGGACACTGGAAAAATGATTAAATAAGGCTAGTCTCAGGTGAAACTATGGCAATGACTGATTCTCAAACTTTGCTAAATATATTGACTACTCTGAATTGTTTGTGTAGAATGAACTCTCCTCAATTTATTTGAATTTCCCATCTCACAGATTTAGGTTAAAATTTAATCTAGCATGTCTGATTGATATGTTATAATTTTGACAGTGTTCTTACCTGAATAACCCTAATGAAAGAAAAAATTAAAAACTATGCACTCAGTCATTTGCATTTTTAAGAAGCATCAATTTTTTTGTGTGTATTGACACTTAACTTTATAATAGTTTTAGATTTCAAAACAGTTGTAAAAGTAGTTTCGAGAGTTCTGTATACTTTATATTCTTTCCTCTATAGTTTTTTGAAGTATAGTTTTATTGAAGTACAGTTGATTTAGAACATTATATTAGTTTTCAGTATGACATAGTGTCTGGATGTTCTATAGCATACACTCCATTTGAAGTTGTTGCATAATATTGGTTATATTCTCTGTGCTATAAAATGTATCCTTCTATCCTTGTAGCTTATTTTATACACAGTGGTTTGTAACTTTTAATCCACTAAGCCTAGTTTGCCCTCCCCCCATCCCTCTCTAGGCTGGTAACCACTCAGTGATTCCCTATATCTGGGAGTATGTTTCTGTCACCTATTTATTTATATTTTTAAATATTTTATATATATACACACACTCACATTATTTGTTTTATTTTTTTGGATTCTACATGTAAATGACAGCATGGATTATTTGTCTGCCCCTAAGTGACTACTTTCCCTTAGCATATATCCTCCAGGTTCATCCATATTTTTGCAAAAGGTAAAATTTCATTCTTTTCTTTATGGCTGAGTAATGTGCAATTGCGTGTGTGTGTGTGTGTGTGTGTATGTGTGTGTGTGTGTGCACGCGTGAGTGTATCTCATATCTTGTTTGTAAATTCATCTGTTGATGGACACTTAAGCTGCTTCCTGATCTTGGCTATCATAAATAATGCAGCCATAAAACTGGGGTGCATGTAGATGTGTTTAGGTTTTTAATCCAATCAATGACTCAGTGTTTCTTGGTTTGGATTATTTAGCCTGTTGACATTAAAAGGGATTATCCACAGCATGCACTTATTGCGTTATCATTTTGCTGCCTTTATTGGGGCGGAGTTTTGTTTTGTTTCTTAGTTATTCTTAATGTCTTGCTTTGTCATTTGTTGATTTTCTTTAATGTTATACTTGAGCTCGGTTCTGGAAAGTTTTCATATTATGTATTGTAGGTTTTTCTTTTGTGGTTACCACGGGGTTCATATGTGTTGACCTGTAACTATGTTTACTTATTTTAAACTTATAATCATTTAAATTCAAACACTTTCTAAAGTACACTTTTTTACTCCCTGCCTCTACGTTTTGTGTTTTTGATGTCGCATTTTATATCTTCATGTCTCAGCCTTAAGGGTTTATTTATTGTAATTATACTTCATTTCTTGTCTTTTAATCATGCTGGCTTTGTAGGTGGTTGGTCCACATCCTTTACGTGTCCTTCATTAGTGGAATTTTCTCTTTCCTATAAATTCTTCCTCCTTACGTGTTTTCTTTTCCCTTTAAATAAAGCACTTTAGCATTTTTAGTAAAATCACTTCAGCATGTGTGGGCTCTCTCAGTAGCAGAGCCCGTCTTCCAGACTCCGGGTCGTGTTCAGTGAGAGTTGCTCCGCGTGAGGATGCATCTCCTCGTGTCTGCAGGAGTCTGGAGCTCAGGGTCCTCTCACTTCACCATCTCTCCTCCCACCCTCCCCCGTTCGCATCTTATGTTCTGTGGTGTATTTGTCACAAGTAGTGATCCAGTCTTGATCACTAGTGCCAACTGAACTGTGTATTTTATTATACTTTATTTGGATTATCTTAGCTGTGCCCTATTCTCCTTTTTCTGTTCCAGAAGTTCATCCAGGGTAAAACATTGGATTCATTTATCATTTCTTCTTATAAAACAAGCTCTTGACATTTTTGAGACAAACTTCCTCCCTGAATTCAAAACATTGTCCTGGATTGGTTCAGTGGAAGTACACTAGTCAGGAGATTTGCAATGCAAATATCTGGCTACTTTATTATGCTAGTATGTTACTACAATAATAGTTTGTACAGAATCATGAAATCTTCACTTCAGTTCAGTTCAGTCACTCAGTTGTGTCCGACTCTTTGCGACCCCATGAATCGCAGCACACCAGGCCTCCCTGTCCATCACCAACTCCTGGAGTTCACTCAGACTCACATCCATTGAGTCTGTGATACTATCCAGCCATCTCATCTTCGGTCATCCCCTTTTCCTCCTGCCCCCAATCCCTCCCAGCATCAGAGTCTTTTCCAATGAGTCAACTCTTTGCATGAGGTGGCCAA